>CAUYQV010045681.1:0-35814 GCA_963574575.1 Galagoides demidoff
CTGTGGTCCCAGCTACTTGGGAGGCAGAGGCAGGAGACTCGCTTGAGCCCAGGAGTTGGAGGTTGCTATGAGCTGTGATGTCATGGCACTCTACCCAGGGGGACAGCTTGAGGCTCTGTCTCAAAAAAAAAAAAAAAAAAAAAAGAAAGAAAACCACAAGAATGTATGTCATAGAAGACAGGGAAAAAGAAAATCCCCCTTTTCAGTCATTTATTCAGTCAATGAATATAATTCTAAGTGCCAGCTCTGTGCCAGGTACCATAGTAGGTGTTAAGGACATAGGAGTGAACCAAACAAAAATCCTCTCTTAAGGAATTTATAGTCTAGTAAAGGAATAGAGACTGTGCATATATAGACCAAGGAAGGTATGAAGTCAAATGGTAAATTAAAAACTCAGCAAGGTAAGGAATAAGGAGTACTAGGGATGCTTAGCTGGATGAGGTCAGAGACGTCCTCTCAATAAGATGGTGCAACTTAGTCAGAGTCCCAAAGGAAGTGAGAGAATAAATCCTGTAGACATCCAGGGAAGTCCATTTCCAGCAAAGGAAACAAATGCAAAGGCCCTGGTATGGGAGGGTAGCATGACTGAAGAACAGCAAGCATGCCCATGTGTGGCAGTAGGGCAAGTAAGGGACAGAAAATGAGCCAGAAGATAGAGGGCCTTGTAGGCTTCAGGGAAGACTTGGAGTTTTATTCTGAGCAAGAAGGAATGTTACTGGTGGTGAAGGGAAAGTTGAAAAGCACCATGATCTGACTTGCATTTCACAATGATGACGTGTTTGCCGTCCCAAGGACAGGGTGGGGAAGGCTGGGGTGGAACCAGGGAGCACTTTGGGGTGTGCTAGCAATTACTCAGCTGACAGATAATGTGGATTGAGCATGGGCAACAAAGCAGAAGTGGTAAGAAAGAGTCTAAGTCTGGAAGTGAAGCTGAGGCAATCTGTGATGCACAGGGTGGAAACCAAGGGTTGAAGGGTTGAGGGTGGCCTCACTTCTCTAAGTTTTAAGGTTTAGAGATAAAGAGGCAAAACCATGGAACTGCAAGAATTAGGAAGTAAAACTGAAATTCAACTTTGAACATTCAAGTTTGTGCTACACTTTAAACGATCAAGTAGAGCCAGGCAGTGGGTTACATAAGCCTGGAATTCAGGGAGAAACCTGAGCTAAAGATACAAATTGGGGAGTTTGGAGCAGGTGGAGTGTATATAAAGCCCTAAGTTTCAAGGAAATTAACATGAGGGTGGATGTCACAGAAGAAAAGAAATCTAGGCCTAAGCCCTGGACATGCCACCCTGCCAGGATTAGTAAACTAAGCAGAATCCCTAGCACAGAAGAACCAGCCACTGGGAGGAAGGAGGGACAGGAATCAAGGAACATCAACACCATTAGATGAAGGCCCAAGTTCAGATGGAACAATGGAAGGGGTTTAATTTAATGTAAGGAGTCACTGCTGACCCCAGCAAAACAACAAAAGCTTTGAGGTGAGACTAAAGCCATAGGGTTAAGGAAAATGTGAGAAGTGAGAGAGTGAAAAACAGTGCAGGCAACTCCTTCAGGAGTTTGGCCATCCACAGGAGTTTATAAATGAGAGTGATGAGGACAGAGAGAAGGTAGAGCCCACAGGAGGAAGAAAATGGACCAGGAGCTTCTGTCTGAGAGGGCACCCGAGAGTCAGAGCCTCAAGAGAGGCAGGAGGAGGAGAGAGATGAAAGAAGCAGTGAGTGAGCAGCTGGTGGCATGGGAGGGTTTGGGTTCCCTCTTCTATGGACCCAAAGGATTCCGAGAGAGGGAAGAAAGGGCCAGAATAGGGTCTGCAGAAAGAAAATCCAGAGATGTCAGAAGGAAAGAGAGACTTAGAAGATTCATGGCAGCCTATCTCCTTTACAGGAAGAAATCTGTCCCCAACGAGCAGGAGACCCAGCCCAGCCATGCCAGTGGGCATCTGCAGTCAACGTCAGGAACCGATACATCTACGTGGCCCAGCCAATATTGAGCAGAGTCCTTGTGGTCGACATTCAAGCCCAGAAAGTACTACAGGTACACCTTTATAGGGAAGTAAGGAAGACTTCAGGTGCTAGGGCACAATCTGCCACATTCACCTTTGCTTTCAGTACACGACCCAACCCCTATGAGAGCTGGTCAGACTAGAGGGTAAAGAAATGATTCACATGCAGCTATTAAGTATTTACTCTCTGCTCTGTGTCAAGTACTATTCTACTAGAACCATGAACAAGCAATGATATTCTTAGAACTTGTATTCTAAGTGGGGAAACAGACCATAAATCAGAATTTTAGGGAGCTATAATTAGTAAGTGCTGTGAAAAAACATGTCAAAATGTGACAGAACCTATAAGACTGTCTTCAGCTAGCCCTCTCTCCAGAGGGGAAAGGAATCTCAGATCCAGATGCCACATGGGCCTCACACCAAAAGTGGGTACGGAGATGAGGGGAAGAGTATTAGGGAGTGCATGAAGTTGGGGAAACAAAGCCAACTCATGCAGGGCCTTGGAGGCCAATGAGGACCTAGAATAAAATCCAAAGTGAGGACATTTCAGTGAGAAAGCCACTGAAGGGCTTTAATCAGGGGAGTGACATTATCTGACTTATATTTTTAGAGTCAATTTGGCTGCTGTGTAAAGAACAGAGAGAAAGAGCAGAGATGTGGTATGACATAATCCAGGCAAGAGATGATGACAGCAGTGGAGATGGTCAGAAATGAACAGATTCTTGATATATTTTAAACATGGAGCCCAAAATATTTTCTGATAGGTTGAATGTAAAATTAGAGAGAAAAAGGAATCAAGTTGATTATTTTCTTAACTTAGGCAACTATAGAATAGTGATGTCATTTACAATGTGCTGTAGGCTGAATAATAACCCCCAAGATATCCATATCCTAATCCCCAAGCCTGTGAATGTCACTCTATACAGAAAAAGGGACTTTGCAGATATGCTTAAATTAAGGATTTCTGAATGGAGAGATTACCCTGGATTATTGGAATGTGCCCTAAACATGACCACAAGTATCCTTTTAAGAGGGAGGCAAAGAGAAACTTGACTGCATAGATGAACAGGCAATGTGAGAACTGACACAAGAAGCTACACTGCTGGCTTTGAAGATTGGAGGAAGGGGCTATGAGCCAACAGATGCAAGAAATGCAGCTTTGGAGGCTGGAGAAAGCATGAAAACATATTCTCCCCTACAGCCTCTAGAAGGAGCATGAGCTACCAACATACCGGTTTCAGCCCAGTGAAACTGATTTTTGGCTTCCTGGTCTCCATAATTGTGTTGTTTTAAGCCACCAAATCTGTGGTTATTTGTTACTATAGCAATATGAAACTAATACACTATGATAGAAGATAAGATACCTTGAGCAAGGCAGGGCAAGTCGTGAGAGTAGATGGGGGAAACTTAAGTTTCAAATGCTATTAGATATATAAGTAGAGATGACAAGTAAGCAGTTGAGTAAATAAGTCTGGATTCAAAGAAGATGCCTAGCCCAGACAGAGGTTTCAACTTGGGTATCCTCACATATGAACTGCATTAAATCCAGAGAACTGGATGAAATCACCAAGGGTAATACAGATACAAGAGGTCAAAGCTGGAGGCCTGAAGCTCTCCAACATTTAAACATTGGTAAGGAGAGTAGCCACCCAAAAAGGAGACTGGTAAAGAGCAGCCTGAAAGGTAGGAAGAAAATTAGGACAGGGTGATATTCTTGAAGCTAAGAGAAGAGAATGTTTCAAGGAAGAGTTTGTGATCAATGGTGTCAAGTGCTGCTGAGAGCAGCTGTGTGTTATAAAGACTAAGCACTGATCATTGGATTTGGTACCACAGAGTCATGGCAGGAAAAGATAGTTTTATAATGGTGGAATGCAAGCCTACTAGAGTGAGGTGAGAATGGTAGGTGAAGAAAGGAAGATGGTGAAGTAGACATACCACATGGAAGGGTTTTGCTGTAAAGGTGAGTAAATGTAAACAAATGATGCCAAAGGAAATTTTGAGAATAGGTAACATTATAGCATTTGCATGCTAATGGAATAATTGCTCCCACAATTCTCTTCTCTCCTCCATCATCTAAATAGGCAGGAGTCAATGGCATACAAGGCACACAAGTGGAGCTCTAGCCTTAGACAAAAGCCCATTATTTCATTATAATAGGTAGAAATGGAAAGTATTCAGGTCCAGGTGCAGATAGGTGACCTAAACATGATCACAAGTATCCTTTTAAGAGGGAGGCAAAGAGAAACTTGACTGCATAGATGAACCCACAGATGGAGATGAACTACCACAATGGGTGTTAAGTGAATTTCTATTCTAGTTGCTTTAAATGTATCATCACTAAGGCTGGATGTTTGAGGAAAGAAGTAAAAGCTGAACATGAGATTGAATTGACCAGAAATATTATAGTACTGCTGGGCCTGTAATAGTAAGGGCCTCCTTAACTTGGATTCTGAATGTTAATTTAAAGTGAGCCCAGTCAACAGGGTTGCACCTCTCTTTCCAGTAACGCTCACCTGTCCCAGTGCAGACTTATTGTGTGAAGAAAGTTAGAAACAACTAGGGTTATAGTTTCTCTTAGCAAATAAAACATTTTCAAACTATCTTTATTAATTGACTCCCCTGGTCAGAAAACATACTCTAATTTTAATGCTTTGAAATGCATTAACACTTAAGCTTATGATCAATTTTGGTAAATGTTGCTGCTTGCCTAAAAGTCTATCATCACAAAATATTAGCTTATATTTTACTAGTTACTAAATAGTTAGTAGTTTTTTATTAGTGTTTATTTTTACTAGTGTTTTCATGGTATAAGATTTCTATCCTTTTACTTTCAACCTTTCTATGTCATTGTAGCATAAAACCACATGTAGTTTGATTTGAAGTTTTATTTAGTTTAATAGTCCTTTACTTAGTGTATTTGGTCCATTTATATTTAATGTAATTAAATCATGTAGTTGAATTTTATCTGACTCTTACTGTTTTTTATTTGACCTATCTGTTTATATTGCTTTTTTCCTCCTTTTTCTTTCTTTTGGATTTGTCAAACATTTTTATTATTCTATTTTTTCCTCTATTAGCTTGAAGATGCACTCTTTTATGATATTAACACAGCAGAGACTGCAACATGCATCATTGCAGCTATAGTCTCAAACAAATTATTACTTCACTTCCTTAATCATGCTAGAACTTTAGAACACTTTCACTCCTTCAACCCTCCTCCTGCTTTTTGGATTATCATGGTAATGAATTTTAACTCTCTATATAATTCAACCCCACAGAACAGGAAATAATAGTAGCTCACAGATTTCCCCTTTCCATTGCTCTTAGTTCCCGAAGTATATAATTCTGTCTAGGATAATTTTTTAATATTTCTGCATTTGGCTCACCACCTGTGGCTCAAGCAGCTAAGGCACCAGCCACATACATCTGAGCTGGCAGGTTCGAATCTAGCCCGGGCCCACCAAACAACAATGATGGCTGCAACCAAAAAATAGCCAGGCGTTGTGGCGAGTGCCTGTAGTTCCAGCTACTTGGGAGGCACAGAGAGGAAACTTGCTTTAGCCCAGGAGTTGGAGGTTGCTGAGAGCTATAATGTCACTGCACTCTACCCAGAGCTTGAGGCTCTGTTTCAAAAAAAAAAAAAATAGTTCTGCATTTGTTTGAAAATATCTTCATTTTCTATTTCTAAAGCATATGTTCACTTGGAATAGAATCCAATATAGGCAACTATTTTCTTTCAGTATTTTAAGAAGTCATTCTAGTATCTTTAATTTTTTATTAATAGGCCAATCTCAATCATATTGTTGCTCTTTTGAAGCTAATGTATCATTTTCTCTCTCAGAAAATCTTTTCAGATTTTCTCTGTGGTCTTTATTTTTTTAATTTTGTAATTAATTTTTTTATTACATCATAACTGTGTACATTGATGCAGTTATGGGGTTCAATGTACTGATTTGATATACAATGTGAAATGCTTACATTGCACTGATTAACACATCCATCACAATTATACTCTTAATAGTTTTGAAATATACCATCGCATTATGCACATTAGGTGAGTTCCCCCAAATACTCTCCCTCCTCCCACTTCCCCCCTCCCCTTCTCTCTCTCCTCTTCCCTTCTACTTTCTGGACTATAGTTATGTTTTACCATTCATATGAATGTGTAGGTGATTATATATTGATTTCATAGTAGTATTGAGTACATTGTATACTTTTTTTTCCATTCTTGAGATACTTTACTAAGAAGAATATGTTCCAGCTCTATTCAGGTAAACATAAAAGATGTGATGTCTCTCCATCTTTTAATGGTTGCATAGTATTCCATGGTGTACATATACCACAATTTGATTATATGATAATCCATTCATGGGTCGATGGGCACTTGGACTGTTTCCCAAGTCATGGCAATTATGAATTGGGCTGCAATAAACATTCTGGTGCAAATGTCTTTGTTGTAAAATAATTTTTGATCATCTGGGTATATACCTAGTAGAGAATTGCAGAATCAAATGGCAGGTCTACTTTTAGTTCCTTCAGTATTTTCCAAACTTCTTTCCAAAAAGGTCATATTAGCTTGCATTCCCACCAACAGTGTAGAAGTGTTCCCTTTTCTCCACATCCATGCCAACATCTGTAGTTCTTGGATTTTGTTATATGGGATCTTGCTGGAGTTAGATGATATTTCAAAGTGGTTTTAATTTGCATTTCTCTAATAATTAAAGATGATGAACATTTTTTCATATGTTTGTAGGCCATGCACCTGTCTTCCTCAGAGAAGTTTCTGTTCAAGTCTCTTGCCCACTTAGAAATGGAGTTATTTGTTCTTTTCTTATTGAGTAGTTTGAGTTCTCCATGGATTCTAGTTATCAAACCTTTGTCAGGGGCATAACCTGCAAGACTCTTCTTCCATTCTGAAGGTTGTCTGTTTGCTTTACTTACTGTGCTCTTGGCTGTGCAAAAGGTTTTTAGGTTGATTAGATCCCAGTAATGCAGTTTTAGTGTTGCTTCAATTGCCCAGGGGGGGGTCCTACTCATAAAATATTCTCCCAGACAGATTTCTTCAAGTGTTTTCCCTGCACCCTCTTCTAGTATTTTTATAGTTTCACATCTTAAGTTTAAATCTTTTATCCAGTGAGAATCTGTTTTTGTTAATGGTGAAAGGTGTGGGTCCAGTTTCAGTGTTCTACAGGTCCCCAGCCAGTTCACCCAGCACCATTTGTTAAATAGGGAGTCTTTCCCCTACTGAATGTTTTTGATAGGCTCATCAAAGATCAAATATTGACAAGTAGCTAGGTTCCTCTCTTGGTTCTCTATTCTGTTCCATAAATCTACCTCTGTTTTTGTGCCAGTACCATTCTATTTTGATCACTATAGATTTATAGTATAGCCTGAAGTCTGGTAACATGATACTTCCTGGGTTTTTTTTTTTATTTCTGAGTAATGTATTGGCTATTATTCAAGGTTTTTTCTGATTCCATATAAAAATGAAGCACCATTTTTTCAAGCTCTTTAAAGTATAACAATGATGCTTTACTAGGGATTGCATTAAATCTATAGATTGCTTTGGGTAGTATGGACATTTTAACTATGTCAATTCTTCCCAGCCATGAGCATGGTATATTTTTCCATTTGTTAACATCTTCAGCTATTTCTTTTCTCAGAGTTTCATAATTCTCTTTATAGAGATCTTTCACATCCTTTTTTAGGTAAATTCCCAGAGATTTCATCTTCTTTGGCAGCACTGTAAAGGGAATAGAGTCCTTGACTATATTTTCAGCTTGACTATTTTTGGCATATATAAAAGCTACTGATTTGTAAGTATTGATTTTGTATCCTGAGATGCTCATGTATTCCCTGATCACTTCTAAGACTTTTGTAGTTGAGTGTCTGGGATTTTCCAGGTATAGGATCATATCATCAGCAAAGAGTGAGAGTTTCATCTCCTCTGACCCTATTTGGATACCCTTGATCACCTTCTCTTGCCTGATTTCAATGGCTAAGACTTCCATTACTATGTTGAATAGCAGTGGAGACAACAGGCATCCTTGCCTAGTTCCAGATCTGAGTATAAATGTTTTCAATTTTACTCCATTCAGTATGACATTGGCTGTGGGTTTGCTATACATGGCCTCTATCAGTTTAAGAAATGTCCCTTCTATGCCTGTTTTCTTAAGTGTTCTGATTATGAAAGGATGCTGGATATTATCAAAAGCTTTTTCTGCATCAATTGAGAAAATCATATAGTCTTTGTTTTTATTTTATTTATATAGTGTATTACATTTGTAGATTTATGTATGTTCAACCAACCTTGTAGCCCTGGAATAAAACCAACTTGATCATGGTGTATAATTTTTTTTGATGTATTGTTGAATTCTATTTGCTAAGATCTTATTGAATATTTTTGTATTGATATTCATTAATGATATCAGTCTATAATTTTCTTTGCTGGATCCTTTCCTGGTTTGGGGACATTTGCTTCATAGAATGTGTTGAGTAGTATTTCTTCTTTTACTATTCTTTGGAAAAGGTTGTATCATATAGGTTACTCTTTAAAGGTTTGATAGAATTCAGATGTGAAGCCATCTGGTCCTGGACTTTTCTTTTTTGGTAGATTTCATACTGTTGATGCTATTTCAGTGATTGATATATGTCTATTCAAGATTTCTGATTCTTTCTGGTGGAGTCTAGGAAGGTGGCTTGCTTCCAGGTATTGGTCCATTTCCCTCAGATTTTCTTATTTCTGGGAATAGAGTTTTTTGCAATAATCACTGAGGGGTTTTTTGAATTTCCGAGGTGTCTGTTGTTATATCTCCTTTATCATTTCTGATAGACAATATTAGAGACTTTACTTTTCTGTTTCATTAGGTTGTCCAAAGGTTTATCAATTTTATTAATCTTTTCAAAAAACCAACTTTTGTTTCATTGATCTTCTAAGTGATTCTTTTGTTTTCAATTCCATTTAATTCTGCCCTAATTTTGGTTATTTCTTTTCTTCTGCTGGGTTTGGGGTTGAAATGTTGTTCCTTTTCCAGATGCTTGAGATGATCCATTAAGTTGCTGGCTTCCTCTCTTTCTGTTTTCTTGTTGAAGGCTTTCAATGCTATAAATTTCCCTCTTAGGACTTCCTTTGCAATATCCCACAGGTTTTGATAATTTGCATATTCATTATCATTTTGTTCCAAAAATTTGGTGATTTCCTTCTTAATCTCATGTTTGACCCAGCTATCATTCAACCTAAGATTATTTAGCTTCCATGACTTTCTTTGAGTATGAAGATTCCTGTTGCTGTTGAGTTCAACTTTTATTCCATGGTGGTCCGAGAAGATACAAGGAATAATTTCTATTCTTTTAAATTTGCTGAGGTTAGACTTGTGTCCTAGGATATGATCTATTTTGGAGGATGACCTGTGGGCTCATGACAAGAATGTATATTCAGTTTTATTTGGATGAAATGTTCTGTAGAGGTCTATAAAGTCCATTTGGTCTAGGGTCAAGTTTAAGTCTAGTATTTAGTTTAGTTTCTTCTTGGAGGATCTATCCAAAACTGTCAAAGAGGTGTTACAATCTCCAACTATTATGGTGAAGGAAGATATCAAGTTGTTCATATCCATTAGGGCTTGCTTTATAAATTACATTCTGGTAGGGTATGTAAATGTTAATTATTGAAATCTCTACATGTTGGGTGTTTCCTTTGACAAATATGTAATGACCATCCTTATCTTTCTTTATCTTTGTTGGTTTAAAGACAATTATATCTGAAAAAAAATTGCAACCCCTGCTTTTTTCTTATTTCCATTTGCCTGTATTATAGATATTCATTCCTTCACCCTGAGTCTATATTTTTATCCTTTAAGGAAAGATGAGATTCTTGTATGCAGCAGATATCTGGTCTGAGTTTATGTACCCAGTTACCCAACCTGTGGCTCTTTAGAGGACAATTTATACCATTCTCATTAATTAAGATAATTGATAAGCCTGGTAGTGTTTTTGGGTGTCATGTTTTTCAAATATCCAGTGGACATTTTTAATCCTTTCACTACTGTGGAAGTTGGGTTTTGTTCAAAAATTTCTGAGTGAGTTTACTTTGGTGGTAGAGCATTGTGCTGGTCATTATAGCAGATGAGTCTAAGAATATCCTGGAGAGCTGGTTTAGTTATGGAAAATTTCTTCAACCTGTGTATGTCATTAAAGTATTTGATTTCTCTATTATAAATGAAACTCAGTTTAGCTGGATACAGCAGTGGTTCTCAACCTACCTAATGTCACAACCCTTTAATACAGTTCCTCATATTGTGGTGACCCCCAACCATAAAATTATTTTTGTTGCAATGAAACTGAGTGAGTTTACTGTGGTGGTAGAGCATTGTGCTAGTCCTTGTGGTGTATGGGTCTGACAATATCCTGAAGAGTTGGTATAGTTATGGCAAATTTCTTCAACATGTGTATGTCATTAAAGTATTTGATTTCTCTATCACAAATGAAACTCAGTTTAGCTGGATATAGCAGTGGTTCTCAAACTTCCTAATGCCATGACCCTTTAATATAGTTCCTCATGTTGTGGTGACCCCCAACCTTTAAATTATCATAATAAATTAAAGGTTGGGGGTCACCACAATGAGGAACTGTATTAAGGGGTCATGGTATTAGCAAGTTTGAGAACTACTGGGATACAGGATCTGGGCTGAAAGTTGTTTTGTTTTAGGAGATTGAAGGTCAGTGACCATCCTTTTCTGGCTTGAAACATTTTGACTGAGAGATCTGCAGTCATTCTGATATTTCTGCCTTTGTAGATAAAGCTTTTCTTATGTCTGGCTGCTTGCAGAATTTTCTCCTTCATCTTAACTTTGGCAAAGTTAATCACAATGTGTCTAGGAGATGCTTATTTGGATTGAGTCTTGCTGGGCTTCTGAAACTGTCTACTATCTGAATTTCTGTATCTCTTTTAATGTTTGGAAAATTTTCCTCCATAATCTCTTGGAGTCGAGCATCTGTACTGTTAGGACCTTCCTCTTCTTCAGGAATTACTATAAGATGAACGTTTGATCTTTTGGAGTGATCCCATTCTCAGGGAATGATCAGTTTTTGCTCTCCATTTGTCTGCTTCTTTGAATGTTTGAGAACATTCAAAAGCTTTTTCTTTAATTTCAGAGATCCTTTCTTCTGCCTGATCATCTCTATTACTGAGGGATTTTACTGCATTTTGGAGCTCCTCAAATAACTTTTTCATTTCCTTGAGCTCTGCTATTTCTTTTCTCATTATGTCCAAATCTTTGGTGACTTTGTCTTTGAATTCATTAATTTCTTGAGACAACTTTAGAACTACTTTTTGGATTTCAATTTCTAACTTTTCTTCCACTCTGTTCATCTTATTTGCCATCCTTATTCTGAATTCTATTTCTGACATTTCAGCCATTTATCTATGCATGGCATCTTCACTTGTATCTCCTTTGTCATTCCTTGGTAGGTTTGATCTACTCTGGTTATTCATGTGCCAGAGTTCTTCTGTTGGTTCCACACCATGTTTATTTTCCACCATTTGGTTATAAGAACTGGTAGGGTGAGATTGAATTGGGGTTTCCAGGTAGTATAGACAATCAGACCCTTACCAAAGCAGTAGGCTTTGTAATTGTGGCTTATCCCCCACAACCTTACACAGGCCCCTTTCAGAGTTTTGGCCAGAGACTTTGAGGACCAACATGATGAGATAATGCAAGCTGGCTCTGTTTTGAAATCATCCAACCTCTATCCTATTCTTATAAGCCATGGTATTAGGTTTAAATCTCAGCTGTGGAGAGATACAGACAGCTGTGGTGCCCCGCCCCAACTCTTCAGTTCTTTTCCATTACAGAACTTCAGAGGTCAACCTCAGAGTATCCCCAGCTGGACAGCCCCAGACACAAGTTCCAATCCAATTGTCTCAGGTAGTACAAACCCTGCTCAACAAAGAGGTATCCAAGGGTCTCCAACAACACAATTGGAGCCAGGGGTCCATGCCCCCACCCACCAGACTCAGTCCACACACATGTCCACATCTCTACTCATAAGCCCAGTTGGAGTCAGGGGATCACACCCATGCCTGCAGGTCTCAGTCCACACCTGGAGGCTTACCAGCTCTGATGGAGTCAGGAGACCATGCCCTGGCCCTCAGGTTTCAGTCTACACCCGGCAAGCCTCTGGTCTCTGGCCCAGTTGGAGCCAGGGACCAGCCCCACCTGCCCAACTCAGTCCACTCCAGGCAATCACTCTCCTACTTGTGGGCTCCATCAGAGCTGGAGGTTCTGCACCCCTCCGACCAGACACAGCCCAAGAGTCAACACCACCATTGGCTGAGCAAAGTCATAACCAGGGGAGTGTTCCTCCTCCCCAAGTGTCCCTTTCTTCCCATGCCCTCTTTCTTCTCCACTAGTCACAGATTCCATCCTGATGTTCCATGGTCCACACTATGCCCAGATCTCTCAGGAAAAGACCAAACACTCTATGCTCCCCAGGGGGCAGGACTTCAGATTGCCAGGCAAGGAGGGAAGGGTGGACTGGGAGTTTAGAATTGTAGGGGAAAATATTTTTTAATTTTATGCCCAGCAGGATGGTGTCTAGGTTCATAAGTAGGACCTCCCTGAGAAAGAGACCTGCTGTTTAGTGGCTCTCTCTAGTGAGGTAAAATGAGAGGTCTTTTGTTCCCTGCTTGTTCACAGAGCCCAGAGCAGGCCTCCTGCATGAAGAAGGGATCTCCCACCTCTAGTCAATAGGCTTTGTACCTATAATTTATTTTCTTGAATGCTCTTCCTTGGAATCACAGCTTGCTAAACTTCTTTCTTGGCACAGCTCACCACTTTTGGCTTCATTGAGTCTGATTCTGTCCAGTTTTTGTCTCTCTGGTCAGGAGCCTCTGCCAAGGGTTGAGTCAGCCATCTTCCCAGAATTCCAGGCAATACCTTCTGTCTTCTCTGTGGTCTTTAGCAATTTAACTATTATATGCATGGGTATGGGGTTTTTTGTATTTATTCTGATTTGAGGTCTACAGAGGCTCTTGAATGTATGCATCAATATCTTTCATCAGATTGGAAAAAATCTTAGCCATTAGTTCTTTAAACATCCTGCTGCCTCATTTTCTCTCTAATCTCTTCCTCAGGAACTCTTAACAAAAGAAAGAAAGTTAGACTTTTCCATTGTGTCCCAAGTGTCTCTTTCTACCTCAATTTAAATATGTTCTATCAACCTTTCAGTTTGCTAATCCTATCTTCTTCTGTGTCTTATATGGGTTTAACAAAGCCTACTAATTAAGTTCTTATTTCAGGTATTACATTTTTCACTTTTAAAGTTTCTACTTAATTCCCTTCTTTATTTAATTATCTCTTTATGGATCAGCTTTGGGTCTGTTACTATTGTCTTTAATATTGTTTTCAGTCATATCATCTGTCTCTTGGAATTCCAAACATCCTATATAAAAAAATTATACAGACTTTAGAAAGCTATTATCCACCACAGAGGGTTTACCTTTTCTTCCAGTAGACAGAAAGAGTAGAGAACTAATCATTTTAATTTAATCAGGGACTAAGCTAACTCAAAGCTGAACTGAAGCTTCTGTAAGTATTGGTCTGCCTCTGATTTACCCCTCGTCCCAGGGCTTGTTTACTAGGATCTCTTCCCTGCCATAATCTTGATCCTCAGAACATTGACACTATGGAAAACTCTGTTCTGAATTTATGAGATTTCTGATTTAGCTGTTCAACTACTGTTCCATACCACTTCAGAGTAAGAATATGAAACACAATGGGAGAAGTTAAAGAAGAAAGAGCGAGAATGGCTACAGTCCAAACTTTAAGGATGTTTTGCTGTAAGCAGAGCAAATAGGGTAGCTAGAGGAGAATGTGTAGCCAAGAGGTGTTTTTGTAAAGAGAGAAATAGTGTTCAAGATACTAGAGAAATGGTATCATTACTGATGGGTTAGGAAGCTCCAAGTTGAGGACAGTGTCAAATGCTAAAGCCCTTGGTAAATGAAGGGAAGCGGCCAGGAAGCTGACAGGTGACAGGAACAAGGAGGGGTAGCTAGAGGCTACTAAGGGCCCAGAATCTGTAATGTCTAGGAAAATAAAAACAGCCTCTAATTAAGGCTCAGGGACAGGAGTTTTTAATTAGAACAAGAAAGTAAAAGGAGAATTCAAAGATGATGATGATGACTGGAGAAGAGATATATTGGAAAGGGGTGGGAAAACTAAGGAGTCCATATATGTTATCATGAGACCATCAATAGCTGAATAAATTCTAGAGTCATCACAGTATAGAGGGAATTGGATAAGCACATCCAGTGAAAGAATGTAGAAAGAGAGAAAGAGGTCAAGGATGAAGGCCTAGGAAGTCAAGAAAAAGAAAAAAAGCCAAGAGGTGGGAAGCCAAGTGAAGAAGGTATTTCTAGAAGGAAATAGTTAACCAAGTGGAATCTTCCTGAAATGTCAAGTAAAGGGAGGAATTACCAAAGTGATCTCTGAGTTACAATTCAAGATGTGATGAAGACAGAAACTTGGTAGAAATGAGTTAAGGAATGGTGGGTACAAAGCACCACAGACAGTTCTTAAAGTAAATGTTTACCAATGGAAGCAGAGATGATACAGCTTTTTCCCTCCCCAATCAGAAAAGCCAGAATGTGTATGGATAAAATTAAAATTTCAGAAATTATATTGACAAAGTATAAGTTATGGTTCCTGAGATCTTATCCTGAGGAGGATAAGCTCATTGAAACCAACAAATAACTGAGAAAACAGGGCTTTGGAGGAATCATCCATCTGGATTTGAAGGCATTAAACTTTGTGACCAAGTGAATGGTAGAGAAGATGACAGTGAGCTGTGTGTCAACATCTTTAGTGACAAGGAGTGACTAGGATGTTGACCAATGACAAGAAGAGCAGGGGGCTATGGTCTAGTGATATGTTCTGTAATGCTCAAGTCTTTTAACTTATAAAATGACATTCTTAGAAGGAAAAGAGAAGCTATATTCTCAGGGGATAGCAGAGTTTCAGTTAGTGTACTTAGGAAAGGGAGAGTCTGTCTGATACTACCATCTGGGTCCCAGAGGATCCAGTCAAAGGATAGAGCCTGCTCAGAGTAGAACAAAGGTAGGGAAGGGGTGATAATCTCAAAGTTCCCCAAAAGGAGGAGCCAGTTCACCAGAATGCAAGCCACAGAGTAGTCTACTGAAGGGCAGTGAGGGTCCAGGAGGCCCACAAGTCTTCCAAGAAGAGTGTCTAGAGTTGGTTCCTGAGTAGAAAATTTAAAGCCTGTATATTTAGGCTTTCTCCAAGTCAGTCTAAGTCTCTTTAAGTTAAAATATAGAAAATAAAAGAAGTTGTTAAAATGGAGAACATTATTGACAATAAATTTTATGCCTCTGAAAAAAAACCAGTGGCGAAACTTCTGCCCCAGGTTACCAAATGGACATTGGCAAAACGCCTAGGGTAGCTTTTCCCTCACCCGGGAGTGACATCCATGCACACATACAAAGCCCAGAAATGGCCATCATGTCAGCTTTCACAACAATGACCAACTTGTCACTATTTTTTTTAAGTCCATAGGTGTGGACCCTCTGCCAGCTAAGCTGTCCTATGACAAGTCACATGACCAAGTTTGGGTCCTGAGCTGGGGAGATGTACACAAGTCCAAAACAAGCCTCCAGGTATGTTGAGCACGTGGAGGATAAGAGGACTCTCCCCCTGAAAAATAAGCGGCTCCTGCTTCCCTGGCTGGCTAATCACAATTATCTAAAATATGTCCATAAAGACAAGAGGAGAGTAGGAAACAGCCTCAGGCCAATGCCCCTCGCAGGCCATGAACAGGGCATCACCAGCCAGCCCTGCTTTTAAAGGCAGTAGCAATGACAATGGACAGGATGGTGTCAGGACAACAAAAATGTGGCACCCAGTCCCCAGCCAGCCAACCCTATAATACCTGAGCCAGTAGCACATGGGGCCATCTAGAACAAGGCCCTGGGGTCCAGGCAGTAAGAAGGGAGACAATACTGTCTTTGCCCCAGTCTGGGCAGGCAGGGAGTAGGCACTGGCCAGAAAAGCCAAGAAAGGAAGGGAAGCAGGAACAGCAGTCACAGCCCTAAAGGGAAGTGTATTTACTGAGCGCTGACCCTGTGCACCCCAGTCAGTGGGCCCCTACCATCAGCCATTGTGCTGCCTCTTGGGAAGAGCTGAGGCCAGAGAGGGAGGGGACCCCTCTCTCAGCAGGGATCCACAGGAGGATCCATCACCACAAAAGTGATATGAATGCCCATTTTCTCAGTTCTACGAAGGAAGGTGCATAAAACCATTCTAGATACACAGGAAAGAAGTTAACTTGTTACACACAGTGGATGGCTCCAGGCACTAGGGTTTAACTGTCTCTCAGAACCCCAGCTGAGAAGGGCTGCTGATGGAGCCAAATCCACCCCAGAACCAAGGCTGGTAAGAAGCCAGGAAGACCGGGGATGGAGAAGCTTCCTCATGGGACCTAACAACCTGCACTGCTGGACCAGGGAGAAGACTCTACTCCACTTTCTACAAATTGATGCTACTGTCACTTAAGGGATGTCACCAACCATTTTGGGGCCCCAGTGCTATCAAAGTAATAATAACCTATTAAAGAGCCCAGAATAACATTCCGGAGACACAGAGCTACCAGAGGGACCAGCAAAAAATCAGAAAGCACTTCAGAAAATTCAAGGGGAGGAACCACCATAATCTTTTGGAACTAAAAATTGAGCAAAAATTATTTCCCAGTTTAAAATTATAATAGATGGGGCAGTGCCTATAGCTCAGTGGGTAGGGCACCGGCCACATACACCAAGGTTGGCAGGTTTGAACCAGGCCCGGGGCCAGTTAAAACAACAATGACAACTGCGAAAGAAAATAGCTGGTTATTGTGGCAGGTGCCTGTAGTCCCAGCTACTTGGGAGGCTGAAGCAAGAGATTCACTTAAGCCCAAGAGTCTGAGGTTGCTGTGAGCTGTGATGCCACAGCACTCTACGGAAGGTGACATAGTGAGACTGTGTCTCAAAAAAAAGAAAAAAAAACCGCAATAGATGGGTTGAAAAACACATAGTTACACATAGTTTCTACGGAGACCAAAAATAGTCAGAAAGATAAAAAAGAAGAAAGTCACTCTCAAATCACAGAGCAGATGTATGAAGAGATTAACACCTAAAGAAGAAATGATAAAAGCTTGGAAAGAAAAGACAAAGATTAGAACGAAGTTAAACATTAAGTAAATTTGGAATAAAATGTTCACGCTGAAGAAACTTAATCATATGGGTTGAAAGGGATCTATAAGTTCCAGCTAAATTGATGAGAAATAACAAATCTCTGCACTTATGGAGAAAATTCCATAACTGAAGGGGCAATCTTAAAAGTTTTAGGACAAAAAGAAGTTACCTATAAAAGGAAAACCAAATTGGCATTGGAATTCTCACTGACAATGGAGCTGGAAGACCATGGAATCACGTCTCCACGCTACTAAAATGAAAGGGCTGGAAACCCAAGAGTCTTATTCCCAGACAAAACATGGTTCACCTATCAGGACACAAGAAGTTGTATGCAAGAATCCCAGGCCCCATCTGAGAAAGACACCAGTAAACATCAGGTGAACCAGATCAGAGGCATCAAGGTGAAGAACAATAAGAGGGAAGAGTGGTAAGTAATGAACTGAGAGGGGAAGATCTAAAAATAAAAGTAAAATGGATGGGAAGAGACTATCTGGACATGCACAATAAGTGCTAAATAAGGACATTCGAATTAGTGGTATATTGAAAGAAAAATTCCAATACCTATGTTATTTCAGTAAAAATAAGAGTAGGGAGTACAGGAAGTAGGAGTAAAAATACTCAAAAAAAATCTCACTTTAGGATAAGTGAGGATATAGAGAATGTTTTTGGAAATTGGTAGTTGAGAAGTGACTATCTCATTATTCCCACTACAAGAAATTAAATTCTCCTATTAAAAGCAGAGATGATCAGCTTGGTGCCCATAGCTTAAAAGTTAGGGCTGGTGCATCAGGGCTGGTGGGTTCAAACCTGGTCAGGGCCTGCTAAACAACAGTGACAACAGTAACAACAACAACAGCAACAAAATAGCTGGGCATTGTGGCAGGTGCTTGTAGCTACTTGGGAGGCAGAGGCAGGAGACTCGCTTGAGCCCAGGAGTTTGAGGTTGCTGTGAGTTATGATGCCACAACACTCTACTGATGGCGACATAGCGAGACTCTGTCTCAAAAAGAAAAAAAAAAAAGCAGAGATGATCAAATTTAATTTTTAAAAAAAGAAGAAAAACCAGCAATAACTTGAAGTGATAATAAAGAAGGTAGAATGTAAAAGAGTGAAAACAGGGATGACAGGTAAACAAAAAGATACTCGTGAGTGATAATGTTAACATCAGACGAATGAAAATTTAGGATTAAAAGCACTAACAAGAATATTGAGAGACATCAGGGGATGAACAGCCAATATATATCAAACAATGTAACAACTAAATACTAAAACAAGAGTGATTAAAAAGACAAGAACTTGATTTTAAATGTACTTAAATTATATATTCAAAGGAAACAAAATGATGACAGGAAATTGAAAAATATAAATAGGAAACTTGGTTTAGTACATTTATAGAAAACATTTCATCTGTCAAAGAGAATTTTTTATGTGTACACATATGCAAAAGTATATCACTAAAGAAAACTTTAAAATTTTTATGAAAATAGATGTTATAGGTTATTTTATTGGATAATTAAGAAAACAATTCTGGGTAACTTTTGAATCAAAGAAGAAATTAAAAAGAAAATTCCAAATGGTCTTAAAATAATGAAAAAAAGACTATTTTACATCAAAACCTATGGGACACAGAGAAAGCTATCCTCAAAGAATATTTGTGGCTCAAAAGCTGCAAAGGAAGTATTTTTAAGAAATTAGAAAAAGAAACAAAGTCTGATTAGAAGAGATTAATAAAGGTTGAAATTAATAGAAAACAAAAAGCATTCACTTTGGTAGCACATACACTAAAATTAGAACAATACATAAAAGATTATCACCACCCCTGCTCAAGGATAACAAACCAATTTATGAAGCATTCCATAGTTTAATTTTTTTCTCTCAGCTTACAAAGAAAGTAGTGACATCCCTACCAACTTCAGTGTATAATTACATTATGCAAACACTTGGTGTTTTTACATAAAGTTTTGTTCTGGATCCAAACAAAAACCCAGAACAAATAAATTAATCCTTTACAACCTTGAAAAAAGAATGACCAAAAATAGACAAAATAAGGAACGAGAACAGAAATTTTTTTTTTTTTTTGAGATGGAGCCTCAAGCTATCCCCCTGGGTAGAGTGCCATGGCATCACAGCTCATAGCAACCTCCAACTCCTGGGCTCAAGCGAGTCTCCTGCCTCTACCTCCCAAGTAGCTGGGACCACAGGTGCCCACCACAACGCCCGGCCATTTTTTGGTTTCAGCCATCATTGTTGTTTGGCGGGCCCGGGCTGGGGATTTGAACCCGTCACCTTAGGTGTATGTGGCTGGCGCCTTAGCCGATTGAGCCACAGGTACCAAGCTAAGAACAGGGATATTATTGCAAAGATAGGAAACTATCTGTAATTGAAACTCAGAGGCAAACAAATTTTAAAACCTAGAAGAACTAGATTACTTGCAAAATGGAAAAATAAGTAAAAACTAACCTATGAAATACAGCAATTACCATAGAAGATGTTTTTAAAGATTAAAAAAAGTTCCAGCTTGGCACCTATAGCACACTGTTATGGCGCCGGCCACATAGACCAAGGGTGGCGGGTTCAAACCCAGCCCGGACCAACCAAACAACAATGACAACTGCAACCAAAAAATAACCAGGCATTATAGTGGGCGCCTGTAGTCCCAGCTACTTGGGAAGCTGAGGCAAAAGACTCAGTTAAGCCCAAGTGTTTGAGGTTGCTGTGAGCTGTGATGCTATGGCATTCTACTGAGGGAGACACAATGAGACCTTGACTCAAAAAAATATTCAGCTGAGTTTTATCAAGTCTTCAAAATAGAGATAATTTTATTATTACTTGAACTGTACCAAGACTGTGGGGAATATGTACGGCTCCTTGGTTTATTTTAAAGAGGCAGTATAATTATAATTATAAAAATAAATTGGCTCAGTGCCTATGGCTCAAGTGGCTAAGGCGTCAGCCACATACACCTAAGGTGGCGGGTTCAAATCCAGCCCGGGCCCACCAAAACAACAATGATGGCTGCAACCAAAAAAAAAATAGCCAGGCGTTGTAGTGGGTGCCTGTGGTCCCAGCTACTTGGGAGGCTAAGGCAGGAGACTCACTTGAGCCCAGGAGTTGGAGGTTGCTGTGAGCTGTGATGCCACAGCACTCTACCCAGGGGGATAGCTTGAGGCTCTGTCTCAAAAAAAATAAAAATAAAAATAAATTAGTATAAAATTAAAACTAGAGACTAATCTCACTTATGAATATAGAACAAAATTCTGAACATAATACTAAAAATAGAGTCCAGCAATGTACCTCCAGGACACTCACTCCCCACATGCAAGATTTACTTTCAGGAAAGCAGTCAGCATTATTTAGATACCAACAAATTAAAAGAAAAAAATGTAGAATATCTTCAATAAATGCTGAAAAGGCATTTAATTAAATATAGAAGGCATTCTTAATAAAAATCCTAAATTAGGAATATAGGGAAATTCTTAATTATAATAAAGACTATCCCCCCAAAACCAATAGTATGTCTTTGCCTAAATGACAAAATCTGAAACTTAATATCAGAAATTAGACCACAATGTCCACAAAAGACACCAAATTCTTTCACCAAAAGAAAACTTGAATAAACCAACTTCCTTCATCCTGGGCTGGGACTAAGGAAGCCAGTCCTTACAAAACTGCTCCTAGAAAAGTCAACTAGTGCTGCCTTTAAGGTAATTTGGAAGTGTGAACCAAAAGCCCCAAAGAATGATGTTTGATGCAGTAATTTGACCTCGCAGAATTTATCCAGAGGCCAAAATCACAGATGTGAACAAAGATTTAGCTACAACATGATAGGTTACTGCATTACATTTGCAAAACATTAAAAATAAAATCCTAATATTGTTTCTAAGCATCCAACCCTAAGGATTTGTAAAACAAACTTTGCTAAGACTTCTTGAAGGTGTTTCTGTGAACATTCCGTGAAGGCCCTCCCCAGCAACCAATTTTTGAACGTTTGGTATCTTCCCGAATTCTTCCCTGCACCCTCTTGCCCACCTTCCCCAGCCCAGCTTTCAGATGCCTCTCAGCCCATCTCACTTTGCTCCCCACCACAAGTCACTTCTTTGCTGGCTGTCCACCCCTCTGAGCAAGATGCCCAGCCTTCTTGTACCCTCCCTGACAACCAACTGGCATACACGGACATTCAGGCACATATGTACTCCTGAACTAAGCCCACAGAGCTAACAAATTTGAGGGCTTGACAGTTATCCTTGGGCACTTACGGACTGAACCAGGCACTAGGACACAAGAAAAAGCCAAGAAGGAATTCTTGACTTGGAGAAACAAGGCTGACAGGCGCCCATCAGTTCAATGGCCCATAGTCTGCGTTTCTGATGAAGTCACCTCTGAATACAGGGTGTCAGAGCAGCGAAGCGTGAATGACACTGACCGATGACAGCCTGTAATTTTCCATCTCTACTATAACCTAAAATGACAGGCCTAATATCAAGTAATGATTACATGACAGCCTGGAATTCTCTAGCGTTTTCCTTCAGACTCTGTAAGATCCAGTTTCCTAATGCTGAGATTTTCTTAATGCCAGTTGTATGAATTTTCTCCTGTGGATTTTCAATGGGAGTATCATTTGACCATTTAAAATATAAATCACAGGAAAATAACCTAATGCAACTTTACACCCACCCTGAGACTGAGAACCATAGCATGCTTTACTCCAGGCCAGCACTCTGCCTGTTCTAGGGTCTAGCATCTGCCTCCCATCCTGCCCAGAGGGTCTGGGTTTGTCCTTGGAGCCCAAGAGGCAAAACTGCTCATAAGCTGGCCAAGCCCTTCATCTGGCTGCTGGTCTACCTCTTCAGGGCAATGGCCTATTGCTTGAAGACTGATGAGCCCATACAGAGGGAAGGAGGACATAAGCTAACTGGCTTGGGCCTCCATGGTGAATGGGACGCTGACAGCCTGGCCACAGAGACTTGATGGCAGGGCCTCCAGACCACTCTCTCATCCAATCGCACCTCACACACCATCCTGCTCTGTTCTGAGCTGCCAGAGTACCCTTGCCCTGACACAAACACAGCAGGGCATGCCTCTCTGTGCCTCCTGCTATGTCCACCAAGGAGAATGTATTACCTCCAGGGAAACAAAGGTAGCCATGTCGCTACCAATTTGTACAAAGCACAGAACCTAATTGTTTACCTTCCACAGCAAGTTCCCTCCATGAGACCAGGACCTCTTCCCCAGCATTCTAATTGCAAGATGTCTAAACAACGTGAGCAGATCTCTGAGAAACATCCCTGCAGTGTCTACCTTCTCTACTAAACTCTCACGTCTCTATTCTCAGAAAACAACCTGTGAGCAGCATCAGACAGAGACTCCTAACAAACTGGCCCAGGCACTGGGCACCAAAGAAAAATGGATTCCCCGCAAACAATTCTACCATTTAACATTTTCATGATTGAAAGCTCTCTCCCTCTTCCCCTGGGTGGCCTATACATGGAGGAGGTAGGATTCCCCATTTGGAGAGGAGGTTGTCTCTGGACAATCAGAATGATGTTTCAGTTCTGGAGACCTCCCTTGGAAGCCCCAACACTATCCCTCAGGTCCTCACTCTGCTGTCACGGCAGCTGACCACAGAGGAGGGAGAGATGGGGACAGTCTCTCCCATCCCACACATCCTCTCCCAGGAAGGCTTAGTCCCTGCCTATGACCTACTCAAACATCTCCTACTTTGCTCCCACCCCCCATCCTGAGACTGGTTTATTCATCATCTATCTCCAAAGCAGTCCCCACCTGAATGGACCTCACAAGGATTCCCACTCTGTGTCGTAGGTAATCACAGAAGCCAGCACTGGCCAGGGCCAGCACCTCATCCGCACACCCTTTGCAGGAGTGGACGATTTCTTCATTCCCCCAACAAACCTCATCATCAACCACATCAGGTGAGACTGGCCCAAAATGCCTCTGAGGGATTCCACACTCCAGCTCAACCCTGTAAGGGGCAGTTTTGCCCAGGGTGGGAGGTGGGTGGCTGCTCCTTTCTCTATCTCCCCCGTCCTCCACTCCTCCTGTGCTGGGTTTAGACCCCATCAGGAAGAGACAGAGAATGGACCATCTATAGCAAAGCAGACCCAAAGCCTAGTCCTTATCACTTAGAGTCAGTGGCTCTGTTAAAGACAGTAGCCAATTCCTAATGCCCTCAGAAGCCCCATGAGGTCAGAAACTTTCATCCTCAAGGTGACGACAATATAGGAAAAAAAGAAACAATCATAGCAAATTGAGCACCCTCTACCTGCTAGATGCAAAATCTAGTAGAGGCGGTCTTGACCCCTATTTTACAGATGAGGAAATGAGGATCAGAGAAGTTAAGACACTGACCAAGGCCACAGTCAGGAATTGTCAGAGTCAGATTAAATTCAAAGCCACGTCTTCTGTCAGTGCCCCATTCTGCCTCCTTCCTGACTAAACACAGCCCATGATTCCTCCAGAAGCCCCATGACACTCAGTACAAGGGGCCTACAAAGAGACCAGGCTTCCTTATTGTCATGGTTTGCCACCATCTAAAAAATCAACCTAATCATAACAAGTCATGGCCTCAACTACAGACGTCATCCCTGCCTGGTCATTCATTTCCCACTCCCTGTTCAGTTCAGAGAACCCCCAACATCTTCTGTAAAGTTACCGTTGCTAGAAGACCAAGCCTGCTCTCTAAGTCATCAAGTTCCTAAATGTGCTGTGGCACTAATTATGCCTTTCTGCAATCTGCCATCCAGCACCTCTCTCCAGGAAGAGATGAATCATTTTTGCAAGCTGATGCTAGAGGCTCACCCATTTACTCTTGCCCAAGAAGGAAACCACTTTATGACCCCCTCCCCACAGAGAGTACCTGCACAAGAGCCTCTCCCGTTGTATTAAATGGTGCAACACTCACAAAGAGGTCAATTTCAGCTGGAGTCGTACAAACTCAGAGTCTCTACAGCTCCTGTGTGTGGCTTTCACACTCAAGTTCCTTATAAGAGTGGGATTTTCTTTCTTTCTCTTCCCATGCTCTGGCTCTTAAAGGATGCTTTAAAGACATGCCTGGGGGAGGCAGCACTTTCCCCTACTCTGGGTACAGTTTTTCAAGAGAAAGTTATAGATGATATGTTGCTCTGTTCCTGTAGTTGTACACAGTACCAAAGGCCCTCTGTGAACAGGGGGTCTGGGCACAGGTCCTCAGGATCAAAGGGAAGTCAGGGCATTCCACACTTGCAACCAACCTCCGACAAGGAATTTTAGAAGGTTCAGATGTGAGCAACTACCACCTACTTGAGCTCCTCCTCTAAAGTTCCCTCTTAGATATAATCCTCCCAACATCCTCAGGAAGGAGCTAGTGTCTGGGAGGCTCAGAGAGGCAAGAACCTTGCCTCAGGCTCCACAGCTTGCAGGGCAGCGCCCTAGCACCAGGCCAACTGACTCCAACAGTAAAAGCTGTCCTTGGCACTCTTGCCAAGGTTTTTCCTACCCACTCCGTCAGTGTGGCCAGGGAAAGAACTGCCCCTGCACAGTCCTCTCACAGGGGAAGGGACACTGATGGTAAATCTATACTTATCTAGCTGTGTCTACATCTTCAAATTCTGACTCACAGATTAGGCTAGAAACAGTGAGGACATAGAATCTCCTATCTTGTCCTCATAGCAGAAAAGTCCAGGCAGTCATCTCTTGCCTTTGTCCTCCACACTCCCCTTCCAGACACAGGACCCCACTCCCCAGCTGGCACAGGCCTCAGGGAAGGAGATCACAGGCATCCTAAATGGTGCTTCTCCCTGCTCCTTCACCTTTTCTAAAGATGTGCACATATTACAAGAGCATATATCACTGGGCACAGTGGTTCTCACATGTAATCCCGACACACTGGGAAGCCAATGCAGGAAGATAGTTTGAGACCATCCGGAGCAATATAACAAGACTCTGTCTCTACAAAAAATTTTTAAAAGTAGCTAGACATGGTGGCATGGGCCTGTAGTCCCAGCTGCTCGGGAGGCTAAGGCAGGAGGACCACTTGAGCCTAGGAGTTTAAGGCTACAGTGAGCTATAACTGCACTACTGCATTCTAGCCTGGGCAGTAGGGCGAGACCCCATCTCAAAAAAGAGCATTAATCTAAGAATAATTGTAACTCAACTGCATTTGGTTTGAGATCACAGATAATTTACCTATGAAGCCACCCTCTGGCAGAATGATAGATCTCATTAATAGGTGCTTTTTTTTGACATAGTCTCACCATGTCATCCAGGCTAGAGTGTCCGGCATCATAGCATTTTAATAGAGATGAAAGTCTCAAGCGATCATCCAGCCTCCACCTCCCAGAATGCTAGTATTACAGGCAGAGCCACCGCGCCCTGTCATTAATAGGCTTTTAGCTCACTGAAGAATTATGACAAAGGGAAAAGGGAGTGATCAGTCAAGACAAATGCCAGATCCCCACCCCTAGGGGAAGCCCCTCGACCTCTGACCTCAGTTCTTCCCCTCCCAGGTTTGGCTTCATCCTCAACAAGTCCGGCCCCGCCGTCCACAAAGTGGACCTCGAAACACTGCTGCTCCTCAAGACCATCGGCCTCCAGCAGCACGGCTGCGTGCCGCAGGCCATGGCGCACACCCACCGAGGCGGCTACTTCTTCGTGCAGTGCGGGCGGGACAGCTCTGCTCCCGCCGCCCCGCAGCTGATCATCGACAGCGTCACGGATTCCGTGGTCGGCCCCAACGGTGACGTGGCGGGCACCCCACATGTGTCCCCGGACGGGCGCTTTGTGGTCAGCGCTGCTGCCGACGGTCCCTGGCTGCATGTGCAGGAAATCACCACGCGAGGGGAGATCCAGACCCGGTACCGCCTGGAAGTGCAGCCGGGCATCTCGGACCTGGCCTTCCAGCGCTCCTTCACCGAGGCCAACCAGTACGACGCGTACGCCACGCTGGCGCGGGGGCCCGGCCTGCTCTTCCTGGAGCTGCCCACCGGCAAGGCGGCTGTGCTGAAGGACCTAAAGGGGCCGCCCACGGGGCCCAGCCGGCCCTGGGGGGGACCCCGAAGGATCCTGAGGGACAGTGGGCTGTTCGGACAGTACCTCCTCACCCCGGCCCAAGAGTCACTGTTCCTCGTCAATGGGAGACAAAACGCACTGCGGTGTGAGGTGTCGGGCATAAAGGGGGGGACCACGGTGGTGTGGGTGGGCGAGGTATGAGGGACCCCCAAGCAGAGCCCTGGGCCAAGGAGCACGGCCTCGTCCTGACACCGCATCCCCAAGCTGGCGCCTGTACATTTTTCCAGACAAAAGCAAAAACCTGTATTCGCTTTGTGGTTCAACACTGGTCTCCTTGCAAGTTTCCTAGTATACGGTATGCGCTGCTACCAAGATCGGGGTTTTTCGTTAGGAAGTATGATTTATGCCTTGAGCTGCAGTGCGATCACATGCTGCTGTGTAAAGGAATCATTTCTGTGCTGAGCTACACGCCACGTTACCTGGGGACTCCGCGGAACCGAGATCCTGCCTTCCCGGCTGACACTTCTGTCGGCTGCCTTCACATCGTCATGTCCTTTCCCGCCAGAGCCTGCCAGACTTCACCCTGACCGAGAGGCCTGGAAGCAGAGGCCGACCAGGGGCTGGGGCTCTCCCTCCGCCCTTGCCTGGGACCACGTTTCTCCTTCACAGCTGCTTCTTGCTTTTCTTTCCATTTGACTTGTAAGCCTGAGGGAGAGCCAACAGGACTTATTTCATCTTGGGGGAAGGGGAAATCACTCACTTTATTTTGGAAATTTTTAATTAAAAAATAATTTTTTATAATCTCAATTGCTAGTAAGCAGAAAGATGTTCTCCAGGTCCAGCTGTCGTCTTCCCTGCCTTAGGCCAAGTCTCTTGGGGTCACAACCTCATATTCCATAGCCAGAAAGAGCATTGGTCACCCAAGAACACTGGCCCTCCAGCTTATCACCAGCCCTGGTTGTCTACGTGCAGGTAGCCACCATGCTGGTAAAGACTCGGTTCTGTGCTGGGACCCCAAGAGTTCAGGACATGCTCCCTTGTGCCTGCTTTTCATGAGCCAGGCCCAGAAGTCCAGATTCAGGCAGGCCGGGTTTGCCTGATAAGGTATAGGCAGCCTCTAGGCTCAGCACAGAAACCCTAGACACACAAGCAGATCCTGGGGGTTCTTGAGGCTGTACCTGCTAAAAATAGATTTTTTTGTCTGCCTATGGCCCATCCACTCAGCTCTGGTATCCTAGCCCCCCATCAACACTGTTTCAGCAAGGCTTTTGTACTCACATGCCCCAACATACATACACTCCAAAACCCAGGTTCCCAAGGCTGCAGACCGGCACTGCTGTGTTATTCCCAAATGTCTCAGGCTATGGTGACTCTCAGGTGGGCAGCAAAGAAATAACCCAGCTAACCCTGTGGAGACCGCTTAGGTCAGAACTTTCAGCAAAAATGAGGCTCCCAGGGGTTCTCAGAACACTCCTTCCCTCGATCTCATATCCGTGGCCAAAACTTCATGCTTACAGGATTGAAGGATCATTTTGTTAGCCCCACGGGGTTGGGAGAGGGGGTCCCACCACAGATACCTTAGCTAATTTAGCCACTTTCATCTGCTGACATGGCCATGATTTTCGTTTGCTGTCAAGGAGTGACCCTTTTCAAGGAGAGGCAGACCTACACACTGGGTCACACACAATACACCCAGCTCATTTTCCCTCCCACCTGACTGCCCAGCCCATCTTCCCCTCAAATTTCCCTCTTATACATTTCATGT
Source organism: Galagoides demidoff (assembly GCA_963574575.1). Classification (NCBI taxonomy): domain Eukaryota; kingdom Metazoa; phylum Chordata; class Mammalia; order Primates; family Galagidae; genus Galagoides; species Galagoides demidoff. The sequence goes on from CAUYQV010045681.1 coordinate 28,015, forward strand.
TTCTTGGTCCACCAAATTCCTGTCCCCTGCAACTTCAGGACTGTGCCTAGGATAACTCGTCTGTTCATCTTTTAGATTTAGATTTCAAAAGGTAAGCTATATAGATAAAGGTCATGGAAACTAATCTAAAAACCTAATAATTCAATTTCACAATAGCTGGGATGGATGGATAACACATCTCACACTTTTATTTTTTCTGCCTCAATATCTTGATGCCTTTACGCCCAAACCCCCATTTTTACTACTGAAATTCTCCAACTTTCATAAATGTTTCCTTTTGATAAAATCTCTTAAATTGTGTCAGCCCCTGGCAGAAAAAGAGTCTCTGAGCCAAAAGGAAAAAGAGTCCCACTGACCACCAGGCCACAACCTCAGCCCCTCTCAGCTGTCTATTATTATAAGACAAAACTAATCCAGAATGGTCTTTTTTTAAAAAAAAAAAATCAGTTGATGGAGTCAACTTCTACAATGTCTGTTCTTTTTCCACTGTTCCTTCTGGCCCTAAGTGTGTCTAGAAAGCATATCTGCCTTTCTCTGTCCTCGCGGGCATTTACTGGGGACAGCTAGCTTAGGTCTTGCTGCCAGCCTGCTGGACACCATTGAACCAGAGCAGGAAACAGCAGGCCTGAAACTCAGGCCAGAGTTTCAGGATTCCAGCCCCAGGAGGCACAGTCACAAATGTAGGGGGAGCAAATGTGTTTTAGCAGTGAGCCCAATATTGCTGCCCAGCTGGGTAGTGAGGGAATAGGGCCAGACCCTCCTGCCCTTCCTCCCACACCTGTCTTCAGAAAAAGCTGGAGGAGCACAGTGTGAAAGCCACTGGCTGGAGATGTGTCACCGAAGGTGGGCCTCCCAGAACTAACCCAGCAGAGGTCATCCTCCTGCTGAACACCCAGGGGTAAGCCACAACTAACATTTTGCTTTACTAAAATGAAGTATTGACTTCTATTGGCCAAAAGAATCACCAAAAAAGCCAATTATATAAACTGTCTCAGTAATTTTAAAATAAAATTATTTTCACAAAAACTCAAGGTTTTTTGCCCAAAATGACAAACGCAAATTATCTGCACCTGTATCTTCAAAACAATAAGGCTTTGAAATGAAGGCCCTCATTCTCCTTCTGCTCAAGGGAGCAGAACTCTGCATGAAGAGTGTGCGTCCACGAGCCCACACAGCCAGCCCCAGATGGATGATAGGAAGAGGGACCACTGGCTTCCAGACAATCCTGTAAGCCTTCTGCATCAGCAGGCCTGCGAGTGGGCCACCCCCAGCATGGCAAAGCTGTCACCCTAGGCTCAGCAACACTGACCCAGCCAGCCCTGCCTGGGGTTGGCCCAGACTTATTTCATCAGTCTCCTGGCCATTCAGGTGTCCTGTCACTTTCCTCAGGCCCCAGGAAGACACTGGAAAAGCACTGTAAATCTTGGCTAGGCCAAATACTAATACCAACCTTTAGGTACTTTGACCCAAAGACAGTATCACCAGAGACAGAAACTCAGTCCCTACCATCTCTTCCCCCTACCCAAACTTCTCCCTATCCCCCTGTTCATCTGTGCAGACAAGGGCTCCCAACTTCAGACAGGTGCCCAGGAAGATGACTTTCAAACCCAAATAAAGCAGAGGGCATCCCAACTGCCATAGAGAATTGCAACTGCTGAGTATTCACATAGGAAAGCAACTAGGAGCTGGCTTCATACAGCCAAATCTTCATGTTTTCCATTGACCAATAACCTATGAACTAAAGATTTCAGAAATGATATGTGAAACAGATCCATTCTAGATATATTTTTCTACAAGGGGCTTAAAAATTATAGTTGACTCATCTTTCCTAATATGTTTCACTCAAACACCACAGACACTGAACCATCTTCAGTAGCAAATCCTACATATCTCGCCCCCTCTTCCTACACCCCTCTTGAGAAGCCAGCCTCCAGCAGAGTTGACACCACTCCCACCTCCCTCCTATGCATCTTCCAGTCTACTTCACATTCTCCCCCTACACTCAGCAGCACCAGAATGCTGCTCTGATGGATGATATGGGACAATTGCAGTGCTGCCCCAGAAGTCCTCTGGGGAGAAGCCTCCCCAACAAACTCAGAATTCACTGGGACACTACCCAGAATCTCACACCCCACCCAAACCCTAGCTTGCAGACCTTTGCAGTTAGGTGGCCAAGACTAGAGACAGCTCTCTTAGAAGTGTCAGGGAAGCCGGACATCATCAGGCATGAATAGAGACCATAACACCTCAGCTAAGCTGTCTGTGTTCACAGGCCCAAGCCCCACAGCCTCCCTCCATTCCCACTTCATTCTCTGCCTCTCCTATTCCCAAACTGTATAGCAGGTCCCCTGCTCCTGAACTGCTCCACAACCACCCCTCCCAACCAAGAAGCTCATGCTGCTTTCTTGTTTCAGGGTCCAAGTGAGACGCCACCCATAGGCTAGGTACTTCAGTCTGCTCCCAGACTGGCATGTAGGCAAAGAAGTTGTGTTCAAGAAAGTCACTAGCTGCCTTGGTGCTCTCTCCAAAATCACAGAGATCATAAAAAAGAGATGCTTAAAAAATTCAAGAGCAAAAAAATACAGTGCTTATCCTCAGGGTGTGACTACAAGACCCCAAGTAGCCAGTAGAATGTGACCCACTCCCTGCCTTTGTCTACACCAGGTTACCTGCCAAGTCACTTGAGGGTTTAAGCATCTTATCTGGGCCTGCAGGCTTTAGGCAGCAGCCAACCCAGCAGACACTGGGAGGAGCAAGCTTTGTCTTATGCATCCAGAGCCTCCCTTTGGAGCTGAGGGCAGCAAGTAGGGAAGATTAATTTAGCCAAACACCATTTGTGGAATTGCAGAAAGTATGAAGGGAGTGGTGATTATCTTCCAATGTGTTTCGCATGTTCGGGGCTGTTTTGTTTTGTTTTTTGACAAAGCCACAATTCACACACCTTCTTTTCAAGCTCACTTTTACTGGTATGAAACTAACCCTTTCACATGTGGCCCCAGAGAATATGGGCCATACCCTACCGGGCTTTAGAGGGCTCATCCTGTGTTCTGTGAAGCAATAACCATGAATTCGCCCCTATACCAAGCCTGGTGACATGTGGCTCTCCACCTGTCATCTTGAAAGGCTCAGAGAATGCTGCCCTTTGGACACATTCTCTTCAAGATCAGAGCTTGGTTGGCCAATTATGAGGCCCAAAAGCTCTAAAATAAGAAAATGTCCTAAATCTAAACCTTCATCCACTACCCAGCATGACGTCTGTCACAGGTTGAAGAGTTGTTGGTCCCTTGCTACTTCAGAGTGATGAGGGAAACAGATCTGCAAGCCACCCACCCCAGACCTACAGCACTCCATGGGGTGGCGCCACCTGGCACGTACCCTCCCTGCCTGGCTCCCATGGCCGGCCAGTCCCCCATCCTTCCTGGCCTGGTCCCATGGCCTCCTATCTTTTCCCTGATGCTCACGCTTTCTAAAGGCATGTAAGGTGATCTAAAAGCAGAACTGGGCATGGAGTTTTGCTGGAGTGGTTGCACACACTGTCTCATGCTGTTGTGTAGCTGAGCGACCTTCAAGATGTGAAGCCACACACACCATTTGTCTTGCTGTGATTCGTTCATCCCGCCTCAGAAAACTTTCAGATTTCTTATGTCAAGGCAGATTACATTATTTTGAGCAGTTGTGTAGACTCCAAAATATATTTTCTGTAATCACCAGTATTTCTCAAAAGACCTCCTATAATTTATACATGTGAATTTTTCCTTATTTATAAAATATATATAGATTATTTTTAATACATCAACTTTAGTAGAAATTTGTACCAGCACAGTAACAGTTTGTGGCATTTGAAATAAGTTTGTGTTTACTTTGATGTATTACACTGTATTGAACACATGGTCTATTTGCGGTACCACTTGATATAAAGATGACTCACAAATTACCATAATGTATTATCATTGTAAATGCTCTTTTTCTGAGAATTTTACAATAAAACTTAAGAAAAGTTATCTTTTTCTAGTGCCAGTCTGTCTGCAGTTGTTGAAATGAAAACTGATTAAGGCAAGACCACTCGGAGTAAAACATTAGCCAGGCTCCAGGGCACATGCCTGTAGTCGCAGCCACTTGAGAAACTGAGGAAGAAAGACTGCTTGAGCCCAGAAGTTTAAGAGTATAGCGTGCTATGATCACACCTATGAATAGTCACTGCATTCCAACCTGGGCAGCGTAGTGTGATCCCATCTCTAAAAAGAAGAAAGTAAAACATTAAAAATACCCTTTTATCCACATATGCATGAATGTATCCATGTTCTATGTGTATTTGACTTAATAAAATTTTTAAAATACCCTTTTAGGGCTGGACACGGTGGCTCACACTTATAAACCTAGCATTTTGGGAGGCCAAGGTGGGTGGATTGTTTGAGCTCACAAGTTTGAGACCAGCTGGAGCAAAAGCAAGACCCCATCTCTAAAAACTACCTATGTATTGTGGCAGGCACCTGTAGTCCCAGCTACTCAGGAGGCTGAGGCAAGAGAATCCTTGAGCCCAAGAGTTTGAGGTTGCTGTGAGCTATGACGCTACAGCACTCTATCAAGAGTGACATAATGAGACTCTGTCTCAAAAAGAAAGAAAGAAAATATCCTTTTAGATGGGAATAAGACACTCCTACCCAGCACTGCACACTATACTTCTGGTCAGATTAGTAAGATCAGAAATAGAAACAAGACTCAGTGCCTGTACCTCAAGCAGCTAAGGCGCCAGCCACATACACCAGAGCTGGCGGGTTCAAATCCAGCCCAGGCCTGCCAAACAACAATGACAACTATGACCAAAAAATAGCCAGGCATTGTGGTGGGCACCTGTAGTCCCAGCTACTTGGGAGACTAAGGCAAGAGCTTAAGGCTTAAGCCCAGGAGTTGGAGGTTGCTGTGACCTGTGATGCCACAGCACTCTACCCAGGGTGACAGCTTGAGGCTCTGTCTCAAAAAAAAAAAAAGAAAGAAATAGAAACAAAAAGTATAAGACTTAGAAAGAAACAAGCTTATGTGATTGTGTATATAGAAAATTAAAGTGGACATACAGGATATATAATTAAAATTAGCAAGAGAGTTTAGCAAGGTTGATGATAAAAAAAAAAATTGTACATGTTGGTGGGACAGTAGAGTAATATATCCACTATGGAGAAGAGCATGGAAGGTCCTCAAAAAATTAGAAATAGAACAGCCATATCATCCAGCAACCCCACTGCTGGGTATACACCCAGAGGAAAGGAAGGCCATAAGTCAAGGGAATGTCTGCACTCCCACATTTCTTGCAGCACTGTTTACAACACCTAGGATTTGGAATCAACCTAGATGCCCATCAACAGATGAATGGATAAAAAGAATGTGCTACGTATACACAAAGGAACATTATTCACCCACAAAACAGAATGAAATCCCGTCATTCGCAACCATGTTGATGAAACTGGAGGACTTTATGTTAATTGAAATAAGTCAGGCACACAAAGAGAAATTGTGCATGATCTCACTCACATGTGGAGCCAAAATTTAAAACAACTGATCTCATAGAGATAGAGAGTGGAATGATGGTTACAAGAGTCTAGGAAAGGTAGTAGGAGGGAACATGCAGAAGGGATGGTTAATAAATATAAAAACATAGTTAGGGAGAATGAATAAGATCTAGTTCAAGAGCATGACAGGGTAAATATAGTCACCAATATTCTATTGTACATTTTAAAATAACTGAAAAAGTAGAATTAGAATGTTCCCGACACAAAGAAATGACAAATGCTTCAGGTGATGGATACTCCAATGACCCTGATTTGATCATTACACATTGTTTTTTATATGCCTATATCAAAACATCACATGTACCCCATAAATATACACACCTATCAGGTGCCCATAATAAGTACAAATTTTGAAAAGAAAAAAAACTCACATAACAGATTATTATATTTCTATAAAATATCAAGAAACAGTAAAAATGGAATTTCAAAAAATATATTATTTATAATAACATGTAAAAAATACCTAGGAATAGGCCAGGTGCAGTGGCTTACATCTACAATCCTAGCACTTTGGGAGGCCAAGGCAAATGGATTACCGAGGCAGGAGGATCACTTGAGTCCAGGAGTTTGAGAAGAGGTTACAATGAGCTCTGATGACATCCTGTACTTTCGACAGGGTGACAGAGCAAGACTGTTTCGGAAAAGTACCTGGGAGTCAAATCAATGAAGATATACAAGATATCTCTGAAGAGAATTCTGGAATTTTGAGACACATTAAAGACATTCCATGGTTTTTTTGTTTTCTGATTTTGGGGGGGTTGTTTATTTGTGCAAGTAGAGTGCCAAGGCATCATAGCTCACAGCAATCTCAAACTCCTAGGCTCAAACAATCCTCTTGCCTCAGTCTCCCAAGTAGCTAGAACCACAGGTGCCTGCCATAATGCCCAGCTAATTTTTCTATCTTTAGTAGAGACAGGGTCTTGCTCTTGCTCAGACTGGTCTCAGCAAGAGTTCAAGCAATCCTGAGCTCAAGCAATCTACTCACCTCAGCTTCCCAGAGTCCTAGGATTACAGGCATGAGCCACTGCACCCAGCCAACACATTCCATGTTGATGGATTAGAAGATCTAACAATACAACAATGTTTATTTTTTCCAAACTGATTTGTAGAATATATAACAATCCCAATCATAATTTTAAGAAGGGACTTTGGCAAGCTAAAAAGAAAAAAAAGTCTGGAAGGACTTGCTCTATCAAATAACAAGACAATATAAAGAAATACATGTATTAAGATAGTGGGGAATTGAGCAAAACTGGACAAATAAATCAATGGAACTGAATGTAAGAATCATCAGAAATAAATCAGCAATCAGGAATAAATATGTGTATACATAAAAATGTCATATATAGGGAAAATATGAATGTTTTCAATAAATGGTGCTGGAACACGTACACCAGGGTATGTGTTCACGAACAGCCATTTCAGCTTTTGTTGCAATGGAAAAGATAGGAAAGAATGCAAATGTGGCAGAATGGATAAACAAATTATGATATATTCATATAAAGGAATACAGCATTGAGAATGAAGTAAGTACAGCTACCCGGGATGTTATAAATAAGTCTCATAAACATAATGTTGAATGGGAGAGTAGATACAATTCAAAACCAGCCAAAACTAAACTAAACCATACTTTATCCCAAACACCAGACACATATAAATAGGAAAACCATGAACAGGCAAGAAAACATTTATCACGAAAGTCAAAATAATGAGACAAAAAAACAGTCAAAATAAGAAAAGAGATGGCTCTTAAAAAGAGGCACAGCGTAGCACCAATGGCTCAGTGAGTAGGGTGCCAGCCCCATATACAGAGGGTGGCGGGTTCAAACTCGGCACCGGCCAAACTGCAACAAAAAATAGCCGGGCATTGTGGCAGGCACCTGTAGTTTCAGCTACTCAGGAGGCTGAGGCCAGAGAATCGCCTAAGCCCAAAAGCTGGAGGTTGCTGTGAGCTATGACGCCACAAAACTCTACCAAGGGTGACAGAGTGAGACGCCATCTCTAAAAAAATGGAAAAAAAACGAATGGATCAACAAACTGTGGTATATGTACACCATGGAATACTACGCAGCCATTAAGAAGGATGGAGACTTTCCGTCCTTCATGTTCACATGGATGGAGCTGGAGAATGTTCTTCTGAGCAAAGTATCGCAAGAATGGAGGAAAAAGTATCCAATGTACACACCTTTATTATGAAACTAATTTATACCTTTTATATGAAAGCTATAACCAAATA
>CAUYQV010045685.1:0-76366 GCA_963574575.1 Galagoides demidoff
GACTGGATTATGAGAGGAAATATTTGCTGTCCCGTCCAGCGGTTATTCGTAGGGGCGAGGGGGACCCAGCCTGAAAAAGAACGGGGGAGAAAGAAAGAGCGAGACCAAGCAGGATTTCTTGTCAAGGTCTGTTTAATGGCGTCGAGAGGCCGGCTTTTAAGGTTTACGGGAGGGGGGAAGGCGGGGAAGTGGGGACGTATAGATGGGATGTGGTCCGCATGATTGGCTGGAGCACTAGGGGAGGCCTGGGCAGGGAGTCGTGTTCTAGTTTATTGGCCGATTGATGGTTGAGATCACTAGTCGACTGCGCAGATGCGGAAGCGGTCGCCATCTTGGAGGCGGACAAAGCACGTGGCACGGACACAGCAAGGACGGGGTCGCCATTTTGGGGCGAGGCCATTGTTGCGGTCGCCATTTTATGTATGTGGGGGGGGGGGTAGTCCCTATTTATAACTACTGATTTTTTGGTTCCCGACATTTTTGGCCCCTTTTTGGCCCCTGACAATTTGCATGCTATACATGGACATCTGACAAAGGGTTGATAATCAGCATCTATAAAAACTTAAGAAAAGCATCAAGAAAATATCAAACATCTCCATCAAAAAATGGGCAAGAGCTATGAACAGAAACCTTTCAATAAACACATGAAGAAATGCTTGACATCTTTAACCATTAGAAATACAAATTAAAACCACAACGAGATTTCACTTAATGCCAGTGAGAATAGCAGTTATCAAAAAGTCTCAAAATAGTGGCTGGTGTCATGCATGTAGAGAAAGGAGCTCTTATGCACTGTTGGTGGGATTTCAAACTAGTACAACCTCTACGGAAAGTAGTATGGAGACACCTCAAAGAACTAAAGTAAACCTACCATTTGATCAGTAATCCCCTGCTAGCTATTTCCCCAAAGGGGGGAAAAAAAAAGTCATGTTATCAAAAAGAAACATGCCCGTGAATTTTTTATAGCAGCACAATTCACAATTGCAAACAATCTTGGTGCCCACCAACACATAAATGGATTAATAAAATGTGGTACATGTATATCATGGAATACTACTCAGCCATAAAAAATCATGATCTAGTATTTTTTGGGAACAGCATAGATGGAACTGGAAACTGTTCTAAGTAAAGTATCATCACAAGAATAGAAAAACAAACGCCACATGTGCTAAATACTAAATTGGAACTAACTGACCCATGCTTACGTGCACATATGGAAGTAAACTCAATGAAAACAGAGCAGGCGGGAGATGGGAAGTGGGAGAGGTACAGTGCACACTGCCTGGGTGAGGGACACCCTTATAACTTGGACTCAATATGTGCAGAGCAAACTGTCTAATGAGAAGTTGTACGCCCATGTAATATTCTGAAATAAAGGAAAAAAAAACCCCAAAAACCCACATGATGGTACTAATAATAGTGATGTCTTTGCTTCCTCTTCTCTCATTCCTGTCCCCACACTTCAGATACTCATACAGGTTATCAAACATGAGAGATAAGGTGTTCCAAATATTTCACTCCAATTTTCATTTTTTCAATGTGATCATAGCAACATAAGGGCGTGGTTCAGAGAAGCTGTGCTGAAAATTCAGATGCTGCATTTTTGGAAATAAAAAATCTCTCAAACCTAATAATTCTAGTCTATGATGTTATAGTTATGCTTAAGAAATAATAGGACCTCAAGGATTGTGATACCCACTAAAACTGGAATGTTATCTCCTTAAAGATTCAATAACCCAGGAACTCAAAGAAACCTTTCTGTGATTTTCTTAGGTATATAATTATTATGATTGCCATTGAGGCAAAAAGTTAATTAGCATGTAATTAGTAAGTAAATGGTATGAAGTTGTATATAAATAGTAAGTGAATATTTTAATATGTGCTTTTTTTTTTTTTTTTTTTTGAGCCGGTATCTAATCTTGACTAAAATGTTGAAGTGAAAGAGTAAGTCAGGTAATAACTACATAGTCTTGGGGATTTTCCAAAATGTTTGGCTGTAAACATAGGTAATTCCCTTTCATTTCAGAAGAAGTAAGTTGCAATAAAGATGGAAACTACAAGTTGAAAAAATAAAAGCCAAATTTTGCTCAACTGTGAAAATACAAAATAAATCAGTAGATTTTGTGTAATAATTCAGTGACCAACTGGCTGTTTAGTTGAACTAGGCTGGACATGCTCTTGGTCTAGAGTAAGACTGAAGCAGTCATTTTTAGTTTTCAAATAGTTATTGTTACAAGCTAATTTAACTGGAAGACTAGTTTTAGTTTAGTGTCTTTGAATGTCTTGAAAGGATGTATAACAAATTCCTCAGAAAATATTAATAAGCAAAGCATATTATATGTGTATGAGTACACAAAGAAAATGTCTCCACTATTTTTACATGACTGGCAGGTTCAAATAATTCTGAGTGGGCTTGTAACTATGTTTGCAGGTAGAACATAGTGGACATGAACCTGTGGGACTTATGAGACTTCATCATAAAGGGAATGCAATTTTTATCCTTTTCACTTAAATATTTACAGATGGAAACATGAGTCACCACATAAACATTCTAATTACTGTGAAGCCGCTGTGCCCGGAGGAGCCCACATTACATGAAGAAGCCATATTTAGGTATTTGTGGAAGCAGCCCAAGCATCCCAGCCCACGCGGTATATGTGACTGGAAAGGTCTTCAGATGACTCCAGCTTCCAGCTTTCATGTCATCATCAACCTCTGAGTTTTTCTAGATACCTTGAGATATTGTGCATTAGGAACAAGTCATTTCTTCTCTTTTCTGCCTAAATTGTTGCCCTGAAGATTTTGTGGGAATAATAAAATGACTTTGATTCACTGGGTTTTAGATTTTTTTTTAACTGGTGCAGCAGCCTTCAGAACATAAACCTGGAAAGGTAATACGGCTTCCCAGCTCTCCAGCAGCCTTCTTTCTGGATGGTGTCAGCACCAGCTGAGTTTGAAGAAGAGGTAAAAGTCCTGTCTTCTCTGTGGACACACTAATGACTTCCCAGTGAAATGGAGAGGAGAGGAAACAATTTACATGACTGAAGGACTATTGTAAATAGCATTGCTTCAATTTGCTAGAGACTTCAGGGGAAAGTTTTAAATACTTACTTTGATAATAGCTTTAAACTACATAATTTCACATATTCCTTGATCATAATATAGCTGAGTCAATGTCTGTATTGGCAAAGAACAAGTGGAAAAGATCACGCTAGTTAAGTCCATAATACTAGTCAGCTCACATACAAGGCTAGCACAAGGACTAAGGAATTATATGAAAGCCTTTGGTCACCGAGAGATTAACTCCACAATATCACATCCCCCTTCCAGACTCTGTGACAAATGTCCAGATTTAGACAAGGTTGGTAGCATTTATGTCATTGGAGAGAATTTACTCTCGCCCATCGTGATTCTTCAAAGAGAGCGGGAAAAATTCCCTATTTATATTCAGCTTCCTCCTTCACTCTTTTAATTTGGAAATTGGAGTCAGTATATTTTTCTTTCATACCTTCTATATAGTCCTAAATAATTGAGTAATTGGGGCAATGTTTTAGCTAAAGCAGGGAAAATATTCAGGAGTGAGTTGATTCATAAACTTACATCCAATTAACTTCTCTCCAAAAGAGGACAAAGTTATCACTGAGGCCAAAAGAAACTTGGTTAAGAATGCATGCACATTATTAAAAATATCATTTTCCCCACACTGTTATAAAACGTACTGGTCTCCAACAGAATAAGTTTTATTCTCATTCTAACTCTAAATCCTTAGAAAAAGAGTGTAAAATAGAATAACATTTGATTTTATTATTGGACTTAGTAATATCTTATCCATAATGACAAAATTTGTGTTAAGCTATGCATATATTCCCCCCCCCAAAAAGAAAAACACATACATACACACAAAAAGGCAAAATGGAGATGGGGACTTCTGCCCATTTCAAGCTTCAGAGACAGCCACATTTGGCATCACTGGGACACAAATTAAACCCGGGTTCATGGTAACAAAGTTGGGGAGTAAGCAAATTTCCAACTTCCATTTGGATAAGTAGGCCCTCTGAGCTATGCTAAGTCTGATGACGTGTTCTACGCTAAGCCGGAGCATAAGTGGTGCTTGAATATAGCAGAATAGGAAACGGCCAGTCCACAGGAGTAATTAGTCATCAATCTGAGCCTTTATTGCTGCAGCACTATGGGAGAGAGTGTACATCAAAAGGTAAAAACTGCACGCAGATTTCTTAGGTAAGTGCAATGTACATTTTTATACAGGAAACCTGTTTAAATTCACATCTTCTATTGGTTGATTGTATGTTATTAGATAGGTATTTTGTAATATAGACCTTTCCTTCCAATCAAAGAAAAGTGGTCATTGTCTGACTCACATTCGTTCCTTTGTGGAACGCGCAGAGGTAGGTTTTATAAACAATTGAGTTTCATCCTGTGGTTCCTGTGCTCACAGGTGTGTGTGCAGTGTGACACAGATACAAATTACAAATGTAAAATGAACCGAACTTTACTTTTTTTCTATAGATTTAAGAAGGTTTCTTAAGGTGAGAATAAGGAATTCTCTATTGTTATGAATAAGTAATTTTATAATATACTCATGAGTTTCATAACGGTCATAATTGACCTCTATACATTTGTGTTTCGGAGAATGTAATGTCGGTAGAAATCTTTTTCCTCAACATAGGCTTAACTTACTTGGTTACAAACATGGCTTGACAGCCCTACTTGTACTCTAACACTGCTCATTCAACTTACAGAGCCAAGCTACTCCTCTTATTTCATTCAACCCTTGTGTGTGTGTGTCTGTGTTTTGGGTTAATAAAACTTCTTAACTTCCCCTCCTAATCATAGACTATTTAAGAATTAACCTAAGAACCAGTATTTATAGGACAATGTTTTTTCCTTATATAAATCTATTATAAAAATAAATGCATATAAAAAATTTAAAAGTCTTTCACTACAAGTAATTACACATATTAAAAATATAGGGTTTGATCATTAGCAAAATCTAGGAATGACTTGTGGCATATTCACACAATAAAATACAGTACAACACTGATAATGTCACATACAACAATATGGATGATGTTATAAATCTAACATGGGGGAAAAGGTCAGAGTTCAAAAGAATATACTCTGTATGAAATTCCATTTGCATGTAGATATACATACAAACCTATCATGTTCGAAGGCAAGTAATGTTTACCCAGGGGAAGCACCTTGTGGACAACGGCTTAGATTGGCTTGTGGGGTATGGATGATGTTCTTGGTCTTACTCTGGGTGCTGGTTACACCAGTGTGTTCATTTTACAACAATTCTTTAAGCCGTGCACTTAATTGTGATTTGCCAAAACCGCAGAACTTAAAAGGAAACGAGAAAATGTTTAAGCTTATTTCCGTATTATTTTGGTGCTAAAGTAATATTGACACTCTCATGCTATATTTTTGATATGGATTTTTAAAGCTTCTTTTTACAAGACCGGCAGGATATGTATCTCCACAAAGGGTTTTCGACTTATGTTTGCTATTCATGGGGAAAGTGGTGGCTTTGTAGCTCCCTAGGCCTGAGCCATAGTAAATTTTCCTAGGATTGTCAGGTTATCCATGCCATTCCTGGCAGTAATTAAAGCAGGTAAAGAAGTTAGTTTGCTGTGGCCTTTTCCTTCTCTTCTCTGCCTTGTCTATTCCTCCTCATTTTCCTAGTGAGTTTTGGGAAGATTTTTGCTCATATTTCGTTCCCTTCTTCTCTTTGCCATCTTTTCCTTTACTGACTTTTCATTGCCTTTTTTGATCAAAAGTAAACCTTAAGGTTATCGACTCCTTAAAATATCAGGATACACAAACCTTTGATGAAAGCCTAGTTTTCCCTTGGATGAAAACCTAGTTTGCTACTGGTACGTGCATGTCATTGCACATTTGTCTGTCTAAAGCCATTGAATATGTAACACCCAGAGTGAACCTAATGTCAACAGTGAGCTCTGAGTGATTTCCTTGTGTCAATGTAGGTTCATCTATTGTAACAAATGGATGTCGGTGGAGGAGGTAATGAGGGAGGTTTTGCCATGCGCAGAAAATCTATGTTTTTTCTGCTTAATTTTTCTGTGAGCCTACAACCGCTCTAAAAAAGTAAAAATTGTTAGGAAAAAAGCTGCTTTGCCAAAAGAAAAATTTCTAACAAAAATTGACTTATCCTCAACTTCCTTTTTTTAAAAATTTCAAATTAATATGAGGGTACAAATGTTTAGGTTACATTGTTTTCAATTCTAAGGTAAAGTTCAAGTTGTAGTTGAGCCCTTCACCCAAGGGCTGTGCTGAACACCCTCACATTGTGCACTTTAAGTCAGACCCACCAATCTCCTTCCCTCTTTCCCCTTTCCTTTCCCAGCTCCCCCTTCCCCCTTGCTAGGCTGTATTTGTGTTTTTTCTTTCCTGTGGGCATGTGGTTGTCTATATGTTGTTTTCATATTAGTATTGGTATTTTGGATACTTTTTCCCCCATTCTTGAGATACCTTACTAAGAAGAATGTGTTTCAACTCCATCCAGGTAAACACAAAAGATGTAGTATCCATTTTTTCTAAGTCTCACACATCTGCTGAGAAATATATTTAGTAGCATCATTAGAGGGTCTTTCTTTACAGCCCTTAGTTGTTTTTTTTTTTTTTTTTCTCAGAAGAGCAGGAAACTTAATCCAAAGGTGTCAGCCTGGCTTGGAGACACGAATTAGTAAGAACCAGGTAATAGTTAACCCAGGTGCTGCCTCTTGTGGACTTTTTGCAAAAGTGTTCCTTCTTCACCTGAAAAGGAAAATAGTTTTAAGTAACATATTATTGCACAATCTGAACAGGATGGCCTAGGAGAGCTTTATGGTGCCATAGAGGCTGTACAGGCAAAGTGGAGTGGAAATGAGTGAGTGGAGGTGAATGCCTGGGAGCTATGATTGGGTTAGAGAAGCAATCTCAGGGTGGGGACTGAAGTGAGAAGCCTTAGCCATTTTTTGTAATTATAAGTACAAATACTATAGACTTGATAATTTATAGGAAAGAGAGGTTTATTTAACTCATGTTTCTGGGGGCTGGGTAGTCCAAGATCAGGTAAGGGCTTTCTTGAGGCATGATAATGTGGAGGCAGGTGTTACATGGTGAGAGAGCAAGAAGGTGCCAGCTCAGGTATCTCCTGTTCTTCTTATAAAGCCACCAGTTTCATCATGGTAGCCCCACTTTGATGGCCTTATCTAATCCTAATTATCTTTCAAAGGCCTTACCTCTAATTGCCATCAACAAGAGAATTTAGGGATTGAGTTTCCAAGACATGAAATTTGGGGACGCATTCAAACAAAGCACAAGGAAAGAGACAAGACGATTATCCCAGGGAGTGTGTATGTTCCTATAATTGTGCACGCACTGCCATGGATCATGTGCACTATGGGAATACTTCCTACTCTTCCACCACATTATTAGCCACCAGGCTTCCATTTTACTCTCTCACTGAACAGATGAAAGATAAATCCTCAGATCTTGGTACCTTGTGAAGCATAAAGAGATCATAGATCTTGTCCCATCTTATTACCAGATGGTGACACTATTTAGTAACTATCATGCACAATCCACTGGACCCACTCCTGCTGGGTAATGTTGCCTCATGCCAGGTACCAAGTTGCAGCACATTATTAGTTTAAATATAAAACTCCAATTTTCTTAAGTACTAAGTTTGATAGTTGATATCTTGGACATTTCAATTCGACTCTTTTCTTTCTTTCTTTCTTTCTTTCTTTCTTTCTTTCTTTCTTTCTTTCTTTCTTTCTTTCTTTCTTCTCTTTCTCTCTTTCTTTTCTTCCTTCCTTCTTTCCCTTTCTCCCTTCCCTTCCCTTCCCTTCCCTTCCTTCCTTCCTTCTTTCTTTTGAAGGTATATCCTCATTCTTTCAGTTTGGCTTGTGATTATCTTTCTTTTTTTTTTCTTTTTTTTTTAGAGAAAATTTTGTGAAAACATGGATAAGTCAAAATTTGTGTTATTTTTTGAATATGAGTTCCATTGTGGAACCAATGAAGTGCAAATAGCTCAAAATATCAATGAAGTGTTTGGGAAGGATGTGGCTAATGAATGCTCAGTACAATGATGATTTGAGAAGTTCTGTTGTGGTTACTTTAATTTTGAAAAATGAGCCTTATGGGTTACCTGAACCCAGGATGGATAATAATGAATTAAAAGCTATAGTGGAGTGAATCTATCTAAACCTACACATCAATTACTAGCCAGGTTTGGGGTTACTATTTCAATAATAGTGAATTACCATTGGAAAGAAATAAGCAAAGTAAAGAAGCTGGATGGACAGATTTTGTTGAATTAATGCACATTGGAAGAGAAATCATCTCAAACTTACCTTTCTTTGCTATCACTATATAAAAGGGAATCATTTCTATACTGTATTGTTACAGGTATTGAAAAATAGATTATTTTTGACAATAGCAAGAATTCAGGGGCGGTGCCTGTGGCTCAAAGGAGTAGGGCACTGGCCCCATATGCCAGAGGTGGCGGGTTCAAACCCAGCCCTGGCTGAAAAAAAAAAAAAAAAGAATTGAGCATGATGGTTAGGTAAGGATGAAGTGCCAACTACAATTCAAAACTGAATACTCATCAAAAAAAGCTAATGGTATCTATTTGGTGGTCCAGCACTGGTGTTACCCATCACAGCTTCATGAAACCTGGTCCGGCACTTACAGTGGATGTCTACTGCTACCAACAGGATGAAATGATGAGGACACTTATGATTAAGCAGCCAAGATTGGTCAATAGAGACAGGCCAGTCCTTTTGCAACACAATACTATTGCACAAGGAGCGTTGCTCAACCATGAGAATTGGACTTGGAAGCTCTCTGTCATCTACACAATTTACAGGAACTGGTACCAACTGACTGACTACCACTTCTTCCAGGCTTTGGACCACATCTAGGGAGGAAAAATATTCAATTATCAATAAGCTGTGGAACTGTGGAAGAAACCTTTCATGATTTCATTATTACTCTCTGGGCTTTGTGGCTGCTGGCATAAATAAAAATAAGCTACAATTAGGACGGCAAAATTGTGCTGATAATTTAGGTCCATACTTTGGTTAATTTATCTGCTTCTTGTTTGAGATCTAATAAACTAAACTTTTTATTTGCAATTGGACATTTCAGATTTAATGACCTATTATTTTACATTTCCATGCTTAGTTAATCCCCATGTTGTGGTATCTAGGGATGCATGAGCTTTCAGCAATATTCATAAACTATGCCGAACTAAATAACCCCCTTCAACCAAATTTAAGTTTAGAATACTAGTACACCCTCCTGCTTCTAGGTAAGGTTATTTCTAGGAACTTACTACCTTTTCCCCACTTTGGTGATGACCACTGTAATAAGACTTGAGTACTGATTTTTTTTGCATCTGAAGTTCCCCCCAGTTCTATAAAGTAAGAAAGATCCTCTCCCATGCTAGAGATTCAGTTTGGAAAATAAGAGAACACCAGAAGTAGCAGTTTTGATGAAGTAAAAAATTATTCTGATAATCATCTCCATTCCGTCACCAATGTTTGTTAGCGTGTGTTTGGTTCCAGACTGAGATCTGTTCAGAGGTGATTAAAATCCTCTCTTCTATATATTTTCCCCCTTCTATATGTTTAGTGCTAAATATATAGTGCTAAATATTAGCACTAAATATATAGAAGGGGGGAGGGGAAAGTTTGTTTTGCAAATAAAATAAAACAAAACCCTGTCTTTTCTTTTGAAGGAACTGTATTTAAAAAGATTTCTCCAATGAATTTATGGGATAAAAACTGTATATAAGAGCCTTTTTAAAGATTAATACTTTGTTACCCTCCTTTAAACCAGAGGTGGCCATTTATTTCATATCATGAGAGCAGCTGAAATAGTTAACCTTAATAAAATAGTTGCATTAGAAAGAGTGAATATATTTTTACAGATAGCCATCACTGGGGATTAGGTTGCTTTTAGTTCACAGTTTATATTAATTTTTTTCTCACAAATGTGGTTTAATGTGCTCTAAATGAATTGCCATGAATAAATGATAAAGCCATGTTTTCTGCTGGAAATTACATTTTTTTATGTGCAAAATGTAGGAAACTAATTGGGTATTTCTCTCCTCTTTTATCCTTATACTTGTATATCTGGTTTTATTTTTAGAAACCAAGTATCAGATTAGTTGAACATATTTTGATAGGTTTAAATGTCTTCAGTGCAAAGGAAACGTCTGAGTCTTTTTAATTTGAGTAAATTTTCAAGAAAAGCTGGCTGGCATTAGGCAATCTGATAAATTCTTTTCCTGTGGAGAACTGCAAGAAGGTCAGAGAAACAAAGCACTTACAAAAAAATCTTTCTCCGGAAAAGAGGGGGTGGGGAGCAGGGAGCTGAGAGTGGTACTTGCTTAAGATGTTTCCAGCCACTGGGTGTCACTGCTGATAAGAGTCTGAGCCAACTGAAAGGTATGCTTATGGCAGCAAGAATTTCTGACACGAGATGTGAAAACCCAGAGGTTTAGATGCTATCATTTTGATTAGCTACACAACTGAAAATACATCGCATTAATTACGGCAGGGTGGTGGAAATTCTGAATAGGATAATGGTACTATAAAAAAGAAGGAAAATTAGAATTCCTCCTGTGGCTGAGTAAGCCCTGGTAATAAGATTAAACATGCTTTAATGACATGTGTCTGCTGTTCTCAGTTTAGCAAGAAGAAAAAATAATAATGGAATAGAGTTGCACTGAGGACTTTGCCATTGGGATGTACCTCGGATTTATCCTTGGATTTTCCAACTTGGAAGTAGTGTACTTCAAAAGTCTTTGACTTGCCCAAGCAAACACAAATTACATGAACACTGGGGCCGCCTTCTTCTCTTTAGATTAAACAGGGGGAGCAATACCCATTAAAAATGTATGTATGTATGTATGAGGTTTCCTTTGGAGATTTCCTATTGACCTTCTGGAAACAGAGATTGAAAGGATAGAAACAGAAACAATTCTCTTTTAATATGCTGTTCCATGTCTTGTTTGTAAGATAAGACTGAAGTACTGATATAAATTAACGCAGTACTAATTTGGTAACAGGAAGGAATAGAGAGTACATTTGAAGATGCAAAGGGACAGGGAATGTCTTTCAAATTGAGAACTGAGTATGAATAATGGAAAAAAATAAATAGAAGGAATCATAGGAGGAGAATAAGGGGAAAGAGTGAAAGAGACAGAGAGATGGGGAGGACAGGAAGAAAACGGAAAGGAAAGGGAAAGAAGAGAAGGCAAAAGGAAAAGTGAGAAGAAGAAATAAATACTTGCCCTGTCTTTCCACTAAATGACTTGGGAGGGTGTTATTTTTATTGCTGTGTGCTCTTTGGGGGTTGACATGCTGGGTGATGGAAAATGGTGGCCCTATGGCTTCAGGTAATTTGGTAACCTAAGATAGTAGCCAGTTATTAATCAGAGTAACCAGAGATGTAGCTTCAGGGTCAGCAGAGAGAAAAAGAACCAGGTTGAGGAAGGTATGAGAAAAGATTTCCATGACTATTTCGAGACATGGTGTCTATAAAAGCCTAGAGGCTCAACTTTGGGATTAAGAGCACTGTAAACTCTTTCCTGTTCCCTTCTTTCATCCATCCTTGGGTCACTATGAAAGTTTTAGGCTACCCTGTGTTATGTTCCATTGTTGCAATTCCAAAAAACCCAATCAACAGCGTCCTTTCTGATTCACTGATATAGGTTTCAACTTGCTCAGCTTATCAAGTTGCTGAGAGGGCTTTATTTGCTTTCATCCATGTGGATTTTACATTTCTCAATTTTCATGTATCTCAAGACTTTTGTAATGACCCACAATAATAGCAGCACACCCACAGCAGATTGTGGTGGTTGCTGTTCCACGTGAATGCCATCAGGTGATGTGTGAATACTGTTTTGAGCTCTGTAGTCAGCTTTCTGGTATTTTGAAACCAGTTAAAAATGTAGATGAAAAGAAAAAAGAAATTAAAAAAAAAGAAAGAGAGAGAAAAAGAATGTAGATGACAGCTCTAGATGGGATATAAACTTCATACAATAAGTACCTGGTCTGTTTGTTGATTGCTTATGGTCTTGGTATCCAGCACATAGTAGGCATTCAGTGCTATGTTATTAAATTACTGAATTGGCGTATATCCCAGAGAATGAGTTCAGCCTATGTGGTTCCCAAACATTCTCTTATTTGTTTGCATTCCTCAGTATTTTCCTCTGTCCCCCAAGAGGATATCTTTGTACATAGTTCAAATATGCAATTAGCACTAAGACCCTTGTGTCCATTGCCCAGATCATTCAGCAGAAGCAGTCTGGAGCTCCCTTTACTAATTAGGTTTCAATAATAGTGGGGCATTTAAAAGGGGAAGTAGCACTTCCCAAGTCTCATGTCACATCACCAAAGATGGCACCACAGAGCCGCTTCATGGGGTTATTGGGTGAGTAGGTGAAAGCAAAGACACAGTGCTTGTTTCAGAGTCAGCTCTCTTAGCCTTGAAACACTTCTTAATATGCTGGTTGTTCTTGGCACAATATTTTTTTTTTCTTTCCAGAAAAATTAACACATTCTTGTGCATCAAAATTAGAGCAAACTTGATACGGCCAATGGAAACTATGGAGTCCAGTTGCTTTTTAATGTAATTTAGGTTTAAGTTAATGTAGTTATACAGAGGTTGCAGAGAACAGAATTGTTTTATTTGATTTCTCTGAGTCATGGTGTTACATGTACTGAAAAGACTTTTCTCTCACTAACCAAATGTGTATTTCTAGTACAATTATTGGCATTAGAAGCAGAGATGATAGAATGTTCCTACCTATATTACTCTCAGTTTTCCAGATGGAAGGTTATGATTATCTCAACTGTACATCTTAAATGGAAAAATTCTTGAGAGAAAAAATGGTTTCCCCTGCATATTTTCAACCATGAATAATGTTGCAAACTTAATTGATGTTAAAACTAATTCTGGTTGGCAACTAAGTAAAGCTGACTTTGGTTTGAGTTTGCTCTTTTTTTTTCCCTATAAAGTGTGTCTGTGTGTATGTGTGTGTATGTTTGTGTATGTGTGTGTCTCACCAACATTATAGAATATATGAATATGTTTTTATATATTTTTTCTCTAGTTGGCTAAATAGCACATAAGAAATGTTAAGAAAACTAGTTACAAATACAAGAAAGCTGTCAAAATCAACAGGGAAATCATTATTACTCACTGCCAGGAAATACAGACTGAGGCAATAGTAAAAACCCTTTTGTGCCACTAGTGATTGAATTATGAGATAATCTCGTGGGGGCGAAGTATAGGTTACATCACTAAAGACATTTACAAACTGGATTACTGAGAACATTGGTGGCTGTATTATTGGAATATTTACATATTGATGTTGGCCACATAGTAACTGCCTTCTTATTTTCTAGGTTTACATGGTCTTTGTGTTATTTTCATATTCGATTTCATTTCTTCTCCACTTTTTCTCCTATAATTGCTTGAAAACGTTACCAGAGGCTAGTTTTTCCTATTTCTTTGTGCTTACTGTACTTGCATCATTCTTACGGTGATTAAATGTGTATGATTAAATCAACAAGATTGAAAGTTAATAAGGAAAAATTCCTAAGATCTTGTTTAATAATGTATGCTTTGATTAGAATTTTTGGTGTTTTTCATATAATTTATGGGACAAAAATGCGTGTGTGCACATGTACACACACATACACGTGTGTGTTTACTGGAAAACATGCCTGCAGCTGGGTAATGGAACTGTAACCAAGTGATTCAAGGAAAATGAAGGAAACAAACGTCAGGGTAATAGTGAAGACGAAAGAAAAGATGTATGTTATTTTTCTTTATATAGAAACATCATTATTCTTAATGCTGAGCTGTCCTGCACACAGGACGCTGACAGTATCTGTAAATGGCCTAAGACTTTGTGAAGCACTCTTTGGACCTGGTTAAAATGTGTTCCCCATATAGACAAGAAGAATGAAGAGTGACCCTCCTGTCCCTTAATGAGACTTCCTGTGCAAAAAATGGAGCCAGCATGGCGGGGGTAAAATCAACATCTACTAGGCTGGGATGAAAATGCACAAGAGGCTTCATTGATATTTCACAGCAATTTAATGCACACATAACTTGCAATCTGTTGTATAGTGCGGCCCAGCACATAATTTTCATTGGCTTCATAACATTTAAACTAGACACAGTTTAAATCTTTTTAAGCAGGTCAGCATAAAGGAGCAGGCTTCAGGCTTTCCAGTAGTTTCATGGTGGGGATAAACTTTAATTGCCACTCTGTCAGCAATTAACTACTAGTTTTGTGTATTATGGGCAAAGAAAACTGTAACCACGAGGAACATACACAGTCACCTGTTAACAGGAGTTGAAGTAGTTTTCTTCTTTTTGGTTCGACTATATTAGATTATTAAATGCTCTGGCCTCTCAAATTTATTAGGTAGAGGCCTTCAAGGAAATGAGTCTTAAAGATAACATCGCTACCCAGGATCCATGTGAATCTTCTGCTCTTTACCTCATTTGGATTTTCCCACTCCATAGAAGGGGCCATAAGCCATAACATCAGTTTGAATTTTTCTTTTACATCACACAATAAGAAGACAATGTCAAGCTAATGAGTATATCATGTGTTCTCCTGCCTATTTCATTTTGTTGAGCAAAGTGTTTTTGCTTATATTTTAAAGAACACAGTTTTTAAAAAAGATACGTTAGCCACATCTTCAAAACATTAAACAAAATATTACCAAACCTGGAAATTAAGGTAAACGACATCTTATTTCCATGGAGCAAATGAACAATGTCAGGTCTCCTGAATTCATTCTTTTCATTTCTTCTTACGTTTTTCTCAAGTAGACACTGATTCATTCTCTGAACTCCTCTAAACCATCCCAGCAAACAAATTGTTACGGAATTCTTTAACTCAGTGGAACATGAAGAAATAGTTCCCTTCTAGGGAACATGTGGAAATAGTTGAGAATATTTGGATGATCACATGCCTGGGGCCTGCTACTGCCATATACTGGATTTGGCCAGGAGGTGCTAAATGTCTTACAAGATATAGGGCAGTCTAGCCCAGTGAAGACAGGCCTCATCCAACATGCCCACAGTGCTTTGCAGAGAAACAGTTTTGTTTGTAATCTAAGAGAAACCCTGGCCTGCCCTGATTCCCCGCCAAGTCATGTTAGGCGTTCCTGGGTACTGTTTCCATAAGGGTTTTCAGTTACATTTATCACTCTCCTCAACATTTAAAAAAAGAAGTATTGGTCCTCAGTGACTATCTCCCACAGATAATTTTGAGCCATCAGAGTACATGGCTGCTCCTTGTTCATTTCAGATGTGGGCACTTGGTTCAAAGCTTTTAGTGGAATGAACTAGCACAGCATTCAGAGAGATTCTTAGTCAATGTGATTTAAAAAGGACAAAGTAAAACATATTGAAAACAGAAGCAGGATTTCACATTTAATAAACTTTTATTATTTAGATAAAAAGAACGTAACTATTTTTTTTTTGCCTTGAATCATGAAGCAACATATTTCAATAAAAATACAGTTTGTTTGGAATTTCAAGGAAGTAGTTTACCTGAAGATGCTTAAATAATGACATATTGGCAGTCACTTCACTGACCTGATTGCCCAGATGACGATCCAAAGTAGAGTTATTAGCTAATGCTTTTAAGGTCACATGACTTAAAAATACCCAATGTACTCAGTACTACTGTGAAGCCAATTTACAATCACTCACACATGCATGTGAAAAATGAAACACAACTATAGCCTAGAATGAAGGAGGGAAGGGAAGTGGGAGGGGAAGGGAGGGGGGTGGGTCGATAGACGGAGGGTTAGTAGGGGTGACCACACCGATGGAGCATATTGCAAGTACATGTTGGATGTATCAGGTGTAGAAGACAAATGTCTTAATCCTGTAATTGGATAAAAGTGGTGAAGTCTATGCTGTTTAGTAGGATGTAAGTACTCCAATTTGTATAAATAATCAACACATGGAATCCCATAATGGCATAAATGTATTTATGATCTACGTACAAATGACTGAATAAAAAAGTCACATGACTTATTGTTCACATAATTACTTTATGAAAAGTTCAGAGCTAGAATATAGTGAAGCTTATCTGCAGCCCCCACTGGGCATCCCAGTATCTGACCTGGGGCCTGCCCTTTGGTGAGAGCGCCACAGCGTTGCTGAAATGAATGATGTTTCTGACTTCTCCTTCACGGTTCATGCAGTTACACCACACGGACTCTCGGAGATGAAGTTGGTAGGAGATTATTTCAGGATAAAACTGACACCACTGGCACCGAAAAAATAGTTTTCTTTGACAAGGTATAATTATCTCTTGTCCACAAAGATCTTAAAAGATTATAAACCAAGCAGCTTACTAACAACAAATTCCAAGTACTTAATTATATTATGATCTGAATTCTGTTGCATGGTGATCAAAATAATCAAACTCCATAAAAAAGTATGATACTGAACTAATTTCTCGGCATTCGCCTATGCACGGGTGATGGATCTAATAATGTGTATTGAATGAGCCATGATAATATTCTAGCAGCCGTCTGGTTCCTTGCTGAGATTTATATTCTAATGCACAAAACAAGTCTATACTTTATCACCTTTCTCTGCACATCTTTTCCTCCAACCAAGTGGAGTTGACAAAAGCAGGGGCCGAATATCTTTAATGGCAAATGCTAAAGAGGAATAGGTTTTCTCTGTCCACTAGTGATCAATGGACAAAGAACAGCGACATGAATTAAAATACAATTGTGCCTCCATCTGATTAAGCTTATTAACCTGCTCAAATGGACTATTTAGAGTTGTCTTTCAGCCCTTCTCATTTACATCCGAAGCCTAGGGACCTGCTGTGCTGTTCTCCTTTCTCCCCTCACTTCTGGCTCAGAGCTCAAGGGAGAGTAATTTGATGAGTGATGTGTGTACGCAAAGCTGCGTCAATTCTCTGGGATGAAATTCTGCTTTTCCCAGGTTTCTAGTGATCAGATTTCATGAGCAGAAAGGGACAGAATTTGGTGGATATTTCTGGCCCATTTGAGTAGTACATTTAAATTTGTGTGACTTTGAAAGAACATGACAATCATAGCAAATAGCAAAATTAGACTAATATTTACTCGTGTATCCATTTTTTTTCCTCTGTGATTATTAACATAAATATTGTTGAAACATTGGTATTTCTGTTATCTGACTTTGTGTTAAGGGCCATCCCAAAATTTAGCGGCTCAGAGCAGCCATTTATTATTAGCTCTGGTAGTTCTGTGGGTTACCAGGTCTTCATGGGGTTGCTGTTATGAGGTGGCAGAGGGAGGTGTTGAAGGCCTGAGCTGAGCCACGTTTCTAAGACACTGAATGAATGGTTTCCTCACATAGCTGGTGCCTCTGCTTAGCCCCTGCTGAGCCCCTGGAGGCTGCCTGTACATCATCCCCTCTCCCCAGATCCTCTCAACTGACTAGTTTGGGCTTCCTCACAGAATGGCAGTCTCAAGAGAGTAGGGCTATTCATAAGGTTACTATTTTTCCCCAGAGTGTATTTCAAGAAAGCAATACAGAAGCTTCAAGGCAACTTGTGACCTAGCTTCAAAAACCAAGCAGTGACTTACATGTATTCTATTTTTTACACAGGGTCAGACCAACTTCACAGTGGAAAGAGACTACAAAAGGCCCTGAAGAGAGGGAGGTGTGGATCATTGAGGGAACTTCTTTGGGGACTTCCTGCCTCATTTTCTTTAAATACTGCTTTAATCTGCTTCATTGCCTTGATCCCATCCAGAGCCCTCCTTGAAGCATCTATGGTGACTAGAGACCACTAACACTATCTAAGTGGAAAAATCTATGAAACTGTACATTTTCTTTTAATGAATAACCTTTCATTTTTACGTATTTCATGGGAATTCTTATTTCCATAGTTCTTCAATCATTTTTATCTCTTCTGAGACACCATGTCCAGACGCTTTCTTCTCTTTATGACCAGAAGAGTTATTGATTTCCAGAGGCAATACATTGGCGACCATCCAGTAAATATTTTAAAGGTTCTGCCCTGGTGTGCAAAGAAAATTCTATAACAAATATGAAAATAAAGATATATGTGGGTTTTTTAAAACTGCGGATACTGCTGGTGCTTATCATGTCTGATACTTTATTTATTGAACATTCATTAGACAGTTATTCTATTTTGAGAAATTGGTTCTAGCTGAATATAGCACGGCTCATGCTATGAAATTACTGCTTTTGTAAGGCGTTCTTCTGTTTCAGTGGTTCTCAGACCTAATGTTCATCAAAATCACCTGAAAGGCTTATAAATCACAGATGGATGGACTTCACCCCAAGAGTTTTGGATTCATTAGGTTTCAGATGGAGCTTGAGGATTTGCATGTGTCAGATTTTAGCAGGGAATGCTTTTGCCGTGGGTCTGGGAACCACTCCCTGAGATTCACAGTGCGGGATGACGTTCTCGTTATCTTCTGATTCTCACTTGATTGAGGACTAGAGGAAGGCTAAGCAAATTCTAACAGTCTGAAACCTTCCTTTTGTCTGCCAAAGGGTGCCCGGGGACTAAGAATCATGTCTGGGGTCAGTTTTTTCCATGTGTAAATCTAGACTGACCCCCAGGGATTCACACTTACTGAATCAGAGGCAGGAATGACTGAAAAAGTCAATTGGTCAAATTCAATTTTCTATATTGGAAAACCCATCAACTGTTTCATCATAATTGATTTATACAGACAAGGCCTCAGACACAACCTAATTTCCAGAAAAGCAATAATATGATGGAAAGACCATGGAATTTCAAACCAGAAACCAGGATGATAGCTTGGATTGTACCACTTAGTGGGTATGGGTACCTAGGGAGTGTTTTCTTCCTCTCTGGGAAGATTTGTTCTTTTACCTACTAAATAAGGAACATAATGATAAAATCCACATTATAAAAATGCTATTTTAGACCTTGTAGATATTTGAGGTGATTATTGACTAGTAATTGAGTCAGTGGTATCTTGTTTTGCTGCTAATTACAATCCACATACCTACTCCCTAATCAAGCAGCAATCCCAAAGGATTGATTGATTCATTTTTTAATGTATCTTTTCTCTCTCCTATCTTGTCCCTTTCTATAATTTCATCATTGTCTTCAAGTTCATCATTTCAAGTCCTGCTAAATGAAGTTTTCTGCCTGGAGGGCAATGTCACCTTAGGATACAACATGCAATCCACCCTCATCCCACAAACACACCCCAGTGTGAACTTTAGTCATACCATAAATGTAGATATTTATTTCAGGCAGAGGAGGAGGAATGGTAACGAAGAATAATAAAATTGTTATTTACTTTCATTTTTAGAGATAAGATCACACTGTGGCCCAGGGTCAAGTGCAATGGTGTGATCATTGATCATCACTCCCTGCAGCCTCAAACTCTGGGCTCACATGGTCCTCCTGCCTCAGCCTCCTGAAATGATTTCCTAAGTACTATGCTCCTGTCATTGTGGTAAGAATCTACACAAGTACTACCTTTCTTAAACTTCTGAAGCAAGATGTTGAGGTAGACTCTATTATTTTTCTGAGTTTTTGATTGAAGAAACAGAGTTCTGAACAAGTTTCCAGGGTCCTCTAGTAGCAAGGGCTGGAAACAGAATGTAAATGCAAGTTTGCCCCAGTGAAGAGGCTTTCCTTTTAGCTCCCCCATAGTTGACTCTAAGTCTTCCCTTGCTTCCCAGAGCCTAAATCATAAAGGGAGAACCCAGAACAAAGGTATCTAAGCGCTGGGAGGATCTAAGCATAGTTCTCACTGCCTCCACTCAGTCGCAGCTGATCCCTTTATTCTCTCTTTACCATCATTAACTCACACATTCTTAAATTCATTCATTCATTCAAGAAACATATAAGGCACACCAATAATGATAGTGATAATAATAATATTCATCTTTGCTGTGTACTTGTTTCAAGTTCCTTACCAGTGCTAACTAACTTAACAACATTCAGGGAAGTACTATTATTTTACTCATTTTATAGGTGATTAAAATGAAGAACTGAGAGATCTGCTAATCCCCAAGGTCCCATGCTGATAGGCAGAGAATCTTGTGTTCTGGTTATTGTGGTGGATTGCAGAGACCAGGATCTTCAGGGCCACATTTTCTGGGTCCGCATGGCACATGCTACCTGCTCTCTTCTTCTTTTCCTCATCCATATCTTCTTCTATTTAAAAATCTACTCATCAAAATCAAACTTTTTTTTTTTTTTTTTTTTTTTAGGATCAAGCTAAAATTCCTCTTCACAAAGGTTCCTAGGATAGAACACATCAGCCAGCGTTGTCTGGATCGAGTAGATATTAAAGGAAACACGCATTAAGTTTGAAAATCCTGATAGAGACAGGGTTACGCAGAAAGTGCTTAGCGTTTATAAGACTCTGACGTCCCAGAAATGAATAGAAGAGTTAATGATTTTCAAAGTCATTATCAGTGGAAATATTATCTTCCACATTAAATGAAGGTTTTCTTTGTTGAGGCTCAGAAAATGACACCTCCACGTATGGCACCTGGGCGTGCTGAGCACTTTGAACTGAAGGAAATGAAAAGGCCTTAAAAGCAGCCTCAGAACCAAGGACTCTCTGACCTTCTCCCATTTCTTCCCCAAGTGCAGGGTGGAACGAACTCTCTGAAGTTCGCTTATCTGAAGCTCCTCCAGAAGGAACACAATTTCCTTCAATCCTCTCCCTGAAATTTCATTAACCAGAAAAGGATTCAATTTATTTTGTAGGAAGAAAAACTAGGGAATATAACCATACCTAGACAGACTTTGTCGCAAGCTATTATCTCTTCTTAGGTCCATTTGGCTTTCAGAGAAAATCCTTAATAAAGCATTGTCTGTCCTTTGAGCCCATTCAATTCCTCTGAACGTCATATATTACCCCTCAAAATTGCCTACATCCTCCCTTTCCTTCTCACCCATGAAGAGGGTATTTAAGCCTCAAACATCTGGTGCTCCTTTTCATCTCATATTTTCTACAGCTCCTGTGCACACATGCACATTAATACATTTGTATGACTTTCATACTGTAAATCTGTAGTCAATGTATTTCAGTGGACTTGAACTATTAGAGGGGGAAGGAAGAATTCCCTTGTCCTCTCTGCCCTCGTACTGTCTGTGTTATGCTAGAACTACTATTGGCTTTTAAGTGTTTTCTCATTGTGCCTTTCTGAAAGTAAATATTGAGGAAGAAGTAGGGATATTCCAATTTTAAATTCCAAATTTTAAGAAAACTAATATTGGTAAAAAACAAGGTGCCTATATAGGACATGTGCATCTTTTTCCAGCAACTCTGATCAAAGGCTGTTCAGATGAGGTTTTCATGATGCATAAATTCTGAGAACAGCTGTTCAATCCCTTGCATATTCTTATATTTTCAGAACAGTAAAAAAAAAAAAAAAATGGACTCCAGGAAAAAAAGAGAGGCAAACTATTGGAATAGTATTGAATTAATTTCATGCTTTTTCTTTTTTCATATATGTACAAATTTTCTGAGTCAGGACTTATGAGCAAAAAACAAAAATTGACTGGATACCAAATATTTCCTTTTCATGTATGAAATATGCAGAACCACTTCCCTTGCTTGATGGTAATTCAATTTTATAGGGTTAGCAAATATTTTTCCCTCCAAACTTTAATATCAAGAAGACTTTTCAATTTAGAAATGAATATCCTGCATCTACCAAGGGCTTTACCTTGATTAACCTTGCTAACTAACAAGGGAGGTTGCTTGCTACGAATGTGTTTGCATGTGAACTTCAAGCTGGTTTTATTGACATAAGAGGTCAATCTAACAAGGTCCTAGCATCAAGGGAGGGGAACGGAGAAGCTATCCTGATTGTGGCCATGAAGAGCATGTAAGTGGTTTCATTAAAAGTCAATACTCATGCAGATGTTCAATTCACCATCTGGCCCTCTTTGCATTGATATTTGAAATGCAGAAAGCTGATTTAGTTACCAGATTTCTTCATTAATTTGTTATATATTTATAGGCTACTGTTTTACCATTTGTTGGTACTACATGTGAAATCAAAGTAACCTGTTTTCTCTATTCCATTCTGTGTTTTTTGAATATACAAATCAAAATTATAATGTATTATTAAAATGTAGTTTTAGTTTACTATTTAGAGAGAATAAGCTTGAACAACCTCTTTAAGAAATATGTATTCATCCCAGGGACTGAGGAACCATTTGCAAATTAATGATCAATACTGAACTAAATTTATATAAAAGTCTTTGGGTATATGGGGGGTAGGGGGAAATTCTTACTTCTAAGACATCTATATGGAAATTACAATGAGTTTGGCAGGCAATTGCCTTCAAATAGCACATGTAATCACAAACTCTTATTTCATAGCTGATTTTTCTATTTTTCTGTTTATTACTTGGCTCAGTGTACGTAGCTCATATAGGAAAATGACACTATTAACAAACATGTTTTGAATTTGTATTTATTTATTATTAGAGGAGATGAGAAGAAAAACATCTTTACTCTTTTACTCATTAAACAAACATGAGCCTCAATGAATGAAAATCTAACAAAGTTGGGGAATTTATTCTTTTTTTTTTATAGACAGAGTCTTAATTTATTGCCCTTCATAGAGTGCTGTGGCATCACACAGGTCTTAGCAACCTCCAACTCCAGGGCTTAGGCTATTCTCTTGCCTCAGCCTCCCGAGTAGCTAGGACTACAGGCGCCCACCACAACGCCCAGCTATTTTTTTTGTTGTTGCAGTTTGGCCAAGGCTGGGTTTGAACCCATCACCTGTGGTATACAGGGCCAGCGCCCTACCACCAGAGCCACAGGTGCCGCCCCCAAAGTTGGGGAATTAAAAAAAATAATAATATGAATCACTAAAAACTCCTTGGGGACTTAATACATGCCAGAAACCATTCTGAGTGCTGGGTATTTATCCGTGGTATATAATAAGAGCAGCTGATGAATAATGAGGGCTTACATCTTCTACATGAATTATCTTGTACATGGGCCATTATGAAAGTTTTGAGATACACAAAATCAAGAAATGTAAAATCTGCATAGGTGGAAACAAATGAAGCCCTCCCAGCAACACTGATAAACTAAGCACATTGAAACTTGCACCGGGGAATCCTAAAGGGCGCTGTTGACTTGTGTCCTGCAGGTGAA
The DNA here is from genome assembly GCA_963574575.1 of Galagoides demidoff. Taxonomy (NCBI): domain Eukaryota; kingdom Metazoa; phylum Chordata; class Mammalia; order Primates; family Galagidae; genus Galagoides; species Galagoides demidoff. Next base: position 23,232 of record CAUYQV010045685.1, read on the forward strand.
ATAGTGGCTCGCGAACAGTCAGTCTCAAAACTCTCATAGTGACCTGTATATGATAATCACAATGAACTCACGAGTCAAACTTCTCCCCTCACTTCAAAACTAAGAAAACCAATGCTTAGAGAGAAATAATTATCTAATGTTTCACTGCAAAGAAATAGTGGATCTAAGATTTAAAACCAACCTTGGCGTCCTCGTCCCCTTTCTTCCCATGCTAACACACAGAACATGTTAGTAGAATAAACATGTAGTTATGTTTTTAGTAATATTCGGTCCCAATAGTGATTGTCATTTGTTCCACTTATCCCATCGCATTGTCCCACACTCATACTTTTCTATTTGTGCCTGTGCACTGAATGTTCACATAATTTATTTTAGTAGGGATGCTCACCACTTCTCTCTTTGCTCCATAGGTAAATCTGACACTCTGGATGCCTTTTTGGCTCAGGTATGACTCCCTTATTCCTTCCCTAAATCTTCTCTGTCTTCTTCAAACCTCATTGATTTTCCTTGTCTGTAACTTCACTAATACAACTCACAGTTGTATTACCAGTTTGGTTGCTAAGTTACATATTGTGTAAGTCTTGTATTATTTGCTATATTTTCAACTAAATTTTAAAATAAATAATTACACGTTAGTATTTGTAACAACCAGACAGGCATTAAATCACATTGTAAATGAATAGTAAAGAAAAAATTAACAAAGACTAAGTAGATTAGTTTATCGAAACACATGAAACTATTCTTAAGAGATGGAGTGAATAATGTTGCAAACTGCTGCTTTTTATTGCTGTGTGTAAAGTAGGGAACGGAAATATAAAACTGGGGAAAATAACAAATTTTACAGCAAGAAATGACTGACTAAAGATCAGGAAGTCTGATATTCATGTCTGGGATAAGGCACCCCTGTGATTACAGCTGATCTGAGTGAATTATCACCTGCAAGAAAACTTCTCAGCAGTCACCCATTCTTCAGCAGGGATTGGAAAAATTTGTTGATAAGATTAAGATCTTTCACTGATGTCATCAGAGGCCTAGTTTCCTTAAATGCAATCAATTTAAAATAAGTTCAAAATGGGAAAATTGCAACATAATGAAAGTGTGTTGTAAGAATTAACTTTGTTGCTTTTGTAACTCAGGAAAATGTTGTGGGTGGTTATCGTGAAGTTTAGAAAAAATGAAAGTTGGTAAGACTGTTCCTATGGTTCCCTCCTGGCTCTGATGACTGTGTGCCCAGATCCATGGACACAATATTCTGACCTATAATGGAGGATGACTCACGAGGTTACCATGGCATTGCAAAAATATTGTGTAACCCATACTTTATTGGGTATAAAGTGATTAAACAGTAATGCTCCCAGCTACTGTTGCTTTGGGAAGTTTTAATGAGGCTACGCAGTAAGTGTCATGGTTGTTGCCCAAATGGAAGATCTGTGCCTAGTTCAGTCTCTAAGCAGGAAAAGACTCTTCCCACCAGAGGGTCTTTAAAACCTCTTCCATACTTAGGGGGAGAGAGAACATCATCTGAGCGGAAAATCACTTTTTTCTTTGCAGAGAGACCAGGAGAGGGATAATAGACACAAAATGCTTAATTTAAAGCAATACAATAATGTATTGCATGTCTACTGGAGAGCTCAACATCTAGAGGTTTGGTTTTCTAAACCTTCCCTTGAGTGTTTACATAAGCAAAGCACAAGTCTTGTTACTATGGACCCTGAAACGGGAAGTGAAGGTCTCAAACCAGAGGAAAAAATGTGAGCCACTGAAGTACGGTAAGGCTTTACCACAACGGGGACTATCTTGAAAATAATGCTAGTTCCTGATCACCACTGGCTCATTGTTATTAATTAGACAAACAGTTATATGCCAGACATAGGCTAGATGCTAAAAAATTCAAAGAAGAGTAAATAGATGTGATTCCTGCCTCTACTGAAGTTTATAGATCAATAGATATGACAGTGATTAAAATAAAAATCATCTAAACGGAAGTCTAATCATAAAACATTTTAAAGGTTAAGATGAAAAATTACAGGGAGGGAAGATGGTTCAAGTATTTAACAAATTAATAAAACTTTGTGAGATGACACAATTGGGACTTTTCCTAAGAAAGTATCATTTAAGCCAGGATCTAATTGATGAGTGGGCATCAAATGGGCAAATTGAGTCATTGGCAGGGAACGTGGTAGGAAGGGTGGAGAGAGGACAGACAAGCATGTGTCAAACTCTCCATGTTTGTGCATCAGGAAGGCAGCCAGAGTGGCTGGTACTAGACAGCAAGGTGAAGTTGAGAGGCAGACCCTCCAAGACCTTATGGCTCCTGCTTGGTATTTTTTTGGTCTTAATTTTAATGGAAAACCATTGAAGATTTCAACATGAGAGATGGACATTATACATCTGTCCATAAAGTAAGCAGTAGATTAAATACTAGACTAGCTTACTAGAATAAGATAGAAAGGAATCAACCAATCAAATAAACAAATAAAACCTAAGTTTTCCTCACTCAAGTCTAGGTCAGAGAACTGGGAGTCAGTCCTGTTTTTCAAGTACCTAAAGGTAAAAATTGTGTGGTAATCTCCCAGGTAAAAGAAAGGGGAGGGAACTGTGAACTTGGCAGGAAGTAAAAAGAGTCATACCAAAGAAAGGCTTGGAAGATTTTTTCTGATATGGGGAAGGGGATGGGGTTTTCCAGATGTGGGACTGCCCTGTGTCCTGGCATAGCAGCTCTGAGAGCTGACTGGGTATCTGCTGTAAGAGTTCATGAATACCAGCGTTTGTGAGTCATTACTGAGCACCAAGGCACTGGCCTTGGGAACACCAGGTTATAACTGCAGCAAAGAGGAGGCATGCCTTAAAACGCTCTGAGCACAAGCAAGGAACATGTCAAGAGGCAGGGTTGTCAAAGTTGAGCCGTGCCCCAGTTTGTCACAGCACAAATTGGACAGAAGGATCTTCAAAACATGAAGACTGAATTTGTACTACTTAGGGGGATGGTTGGAGCAGGGCTGAAAGAATTATGGCTTTGTGTTTTAAGCCATTAAGTTTGTTATGCAACAACCCATGGCTGGAACATCTGAAACTCTGTCTTCCTTACTCACTTGTTAGCACCATCATCTTCCACAAGTAATGACAAGTTGTGACTTTTTTCAACCCTCCTCTCCTCCCTTCTCAGCTTTCTGCATGCTTTCCCACTCCACTTGGTGAGTAATGTCATTGTAAAAAATGGGCTTTCTTTTTACTGAAAATCTTGCTGCATTTTTTCAATGAATTTATTTGTTGCTATGAATTTATCTTGCTGCAACATAAATATGTTTCTGCATGTTTTTTTAAAAGCCATGTTATTGGACTGGAGAATGGTAATACTTTAATAGTTTATATCATAAGATGTTTGTTAGTTTTATATAGTTGAGTGTTTTGTGTATGTATGTTTAACTTAAGAAGTTGGCTGGGGGGTTACTGTTCACATATAATGTGGTGTAATTTATCCACTTAAAACAATGAAAAATTAGCTGATCATCAGTGTTTTTTTTTCCAGAATATCATATTTTCAGAAAGGAATTGCTGATATTTAATTTTTGAGACCGATCTTCAGATTTTCCAACTTTCATAGCAGAGAAATCCAGAGAGAAAGGGTTGCCACAGAATAGTATTGTAAGGGGATAGAAGATATTGGGTTTGTTTGGGATCTATTGTCTAGGGCTTTTCACACATGGGTAGAAAAACCAAGAAACAATTGCTTAGTAAAAAAAAAAAGAAAGAAAGAAAAAAAAGAAAAGAAAAAGAAATGATCAGAAACCACTGGAAGTCCTTTCTGGTGAATCATTCTAACCTGGGTCAAGACATAAAATTACCTGCAGGAACTACGCCCAGGTAGCGGCCCGGGAAGTCCAGTGCAAACACGCAGAAGAACCCCTCCACTGTGCACAGATACATTTTACACAGACATTCACTGGAAGCCAGAAATTGAGAACAGATTGTTTCTAGTCGTAGCAGTGATTTACGAAATCTTCTATGTTAACTCACGTAATATGAAATGCTCGGGGATATTTCATGCGGCCAGAACTATCGGCTAAGGCTCCTAAAGTGTTTAGGTGTCACTACGCGTATGTGAGAAATATAGCCACGCGTTTCTGTAAAAATTCCATATATGTACAAGTGAAATGCAAAGAACATATGTTCAGTCATAAATATGTTCATGTAAAGCAGTCTAGTCCTCCTGTGAGTAATCACATGCCAAGACATCTGAGGAAATGCAAATAAAATGCTTAGAAGTGTTCTTGGCACCTTGTAAGTGCTCAATAAATGTTAACCATAGTAAAAATGTTATTGTTATTCTTTTCCTTCTGTTTCTACTCCTCTTCCTCCACCTTTGGCCTCTCTCCCTCCTCCAATTCATCGCTTCTCTGATGGTGCCATTACTGGTCCTCAGCTTCCCCCTTTCAAAACCAAAGTGTCCTGATGAATTCTCCTTTTTGCCCTTCTGCTTTTCCAGTCAATTCCCTTCTAAGGTCAATTTCACTCCCACTCCCTTTAGCTCCCTTCTCCGTTTCACGCTCACAGCTACTGCTGAATTTAATGTTCCTATTGCTTTTTATCTAGACAGCGCTAGTCCTAAACCTAGGCAGGATTAGCCAAAGGCAGCCAAACACACCCTTAGGGTACTTCAAAGCAGGGATGTCATAAAAATGAAGATAGTTCAGCTTTAACGAACCTTTCCGGGATTTTTCCATAAGAGAACCTTGAAAAATACATCGAAGTTTCACTACACTTGTTTCATTATTCATGGTTAAATATTGAGTTTATTTTGGTCTACAGTTAGAGGTGGTAATACCATAACATTTTCAAAGTTTGGGGCTTCTAATAGTTTTTATTTTCACTCAGTTTCTGATTTATCATTTTGATTCTAGCAGCTTCTTTCTTGTGGGCACTCCTTCCAGGACAGTGAATGCTTCTGTATTGCAATTTACAGCTTAAAAATCTACAGTGAACTTACAGTAATTAAAAATAACCAACAGTCACAAAGAAGTAGGTTCGGGAGAATTTCACAATGTGGCGGGTTGTAGGGAAACATACAGCAAGAGAAAGCAATGATGTCTCAGTATCTCCCTGAGAAATTCTTTAAGGTCAGAACCATGCATACACCATGGTTTAGTAGAAATGTGCACTCCAGCTCTTCAGAGAGTTTTCCAAAAGTGTCAGCTGCCTGGGGAAGGGAGTGCGCTAAAGCTCATGGGAAGCTGAGTCCAGGCATTGTCTGTGCTGTGGGCACAGGATGAGCTTGATCTCTGCCTATCGTAGACCATCTGAACTTTAAGATTTGTTCCCTGGACAATTCTGCTAGTCTTTCTCCACATTTTAAGTACCAATAGGGTTATGATTTTTTATTTTTTCAAGACAGAGTCTTATTCTGTCTCCCTGAGTAGAGTGCCATGGTGTCAAGGCTCACACTAACCTCAAACTCTTGGGCTCAAGTGATTCTCTTCCTTCCTGAGTAGCTGGGACTACAGGCACCTGCCACACATCTAGCTATTTCTAGTCGAGATGAGGTCTTGCTCTCGTTCAGGCTGGTCTTGAATTCCTGAACTTAGGCAATCCAATCTGCACTCCTTAGCCTCACAAGGTGCTTAGATTACAGGCATGAGCCATTGCTCTTAGGTGAAAGTTTTAATTTAAATCCGCCTTCTCGATTCTATTCTCCATACCCCTCCACCTTCCATCCCCAGCATCTTATGCTTTTTTTCTTTGAGTATTTCTTGGGCTATGTTTCCTGGAAAGTTTTACTTATATTGACAACCTGACACTAGGAATATCCTACCATTTCCCTTTTGCCAGACCTCTACCTGCACATTTATGCTTGAGTCCTGGGCCATCTTCCTGATTATCCTACCTAACGTTCAGAAACCAGATTAAAAGTTGCCTCCTTCACAGGGACTTCCTTTTACCCATATTTCAAGCAATGGGAAAGGGGACTTTTCATGGGCTTCAGTCACAATGAGCTTCTCATGGAATGGAAATTTCACAGGCATGTGTGGTTATGGTAAAGTGGGACATGAAGTTCTCTTGGAATATAGTACCTAGAAGCACTGCAGCTACTTCAACTATGCTGTATAAAGAAACACCAATTTTCATCAATGCTGGTACAAAACTGGGTGGGCAAATTTATTAAGAGTTATATTCTCTTTAAAATGCCTCTTTATAAAATGTATAAGAATTTTTTTTACACATTATTTTTCAAGGTACATCCTGTTTGTAGAATCGAATTCCACTTCAGCTATAAATTCAATGTATTTCCTCTTTGGAGTTGCATTATGAGCAGTGAATTTTTGAGCTTTCAATTTTTGTATCAATCATTTAGCTAGGCATACTAGAGTATATCAGATTGTTAGTTATTCAGGCAATTGTTATAATAGAATAAATACTGGAGTTTTGAAAAGAAAGAGTTTACTTAAATCAGTTTGAAAAAATTTTAAGAGATCTACCACTAGGAATGTATACACCTATTCAATGAATTTTTACACAGCTTTTAAAATTCATGTCAATAAAAACTATTTCAAATTTATGGACAAAGGTATGTGGCCATGAAATAAGTTCATTCAGAGAGTAGTTACCATATAAGCCCAATGTTGTTTTGAATGAGAATAACTTATTTAAATTTTTTTCTAAAACTATTTTCTAAATTTCTTTTCTAAAATTTTACAATTTAACATGGCTTATGGATCTGATTTGCTATTTTTGCTGCAATGCCTGGCATCAGAAATGATAAATGGTACTTTCCTTAATAAAATGTGATGTGCACCCAGATCTCATTCATTTGGTGGGAAGTTCAGTCCTGCTTATGCTTTCATGCTCATGCTCCTCAAGAATTTCCTCTTCTCTGGTCTAGAAAAGTCCAAAATTGGCCCACTGATTCTCTTTCCTCTTTGATCACCACCCATTTAGTGTCATGGCTAAGGCCATGACTAGGAAAAAAAGTTTTTTTCTCCGAAATCTGGCAAAGTTACATTTTAGTTCTCTCTCCCATTAGAATCAGGGTCAAGAAAAAGACAAAGACTTATCTGGGGTTTCTTCAGATTAGGAATTTTTAGAGAGCCCAAAGGGGCATGGACTTTTGCTTGTTTTATTTACTGCTATATCTTTACTAATTAGACTCTGATCACTGGTAAAAATATTATTTGAATGAATAAATGAAAGAATTGTTCAGGTAAGAAGAGTAAATATGCATATAGGAGCTGAGTACAATTTAATGTCTATATAAATTATTCTGCCACTCAATGAATAAATTCTAGTAAATGCTTTTTTATGAAAAGAAAGAAAGCGCATGTTTCTTTATTCATGGATATGAGTACCAGTCTCAAAGAACTTAAATTGCAATTTGGCTAGCACAGAATATTTATAACATTCTTATAGTCTTTACCTCTAGTATTAGAGTAATTTGCTTTAAAGTTCATAACTATTTTCAAAATTATATATCCAAATGTCTAATCATCCAATGTTGGGGTCCCTTTGTGCTCGCCACTTATTAGGGTCTGGGACTGGTTGGTCTCTGGCCCTGTCTTATCTAGGTTCCAGACTGGACTGCTAAGCTACCTTGCTCAGGAGCAGTTTGCTCTTAGGTGCAGGAGGGCTAATTTACCTTAACTGAAGGGAGTGAGAGAGAGTCTTTGAGAGAGTAAAGCAATCTTCTTAGAAAGATAGATCTTAGTCTTAACAGAGCTTAGTGATCTTCAGCAGAGAGAGAGATGCTGTGTTGGTGTTCTGCAGGCAGGAGAAGTGACAGAGTCAGAGTAATTGTGTCATGACAGAATGTTCACACTTCCGACTGCCTTTTCCTCCTGCCTAATATAAGGCTGATCTCATGCCTCTCAACACCATAGGTGTAGAGACCACCAATTCACCAATGCTCTCATCTCGTGAGCTCTCATTCTTGTTAGGAGACCCAAATCTCTCCCCATGCCCCTTTCACCAAGGTGTTCCATTATTGAGCTACAGATGTTACTTATGACTCTCACTCCTCCTAGCCATAGGTTATATGGGCTACCACAGTCCAATAGTGCATATATTCTGGATTCTGATAGAGAAATGCAATCTTTAAAAAGCTAAGCTTGCCCTAGCACTCTGGGAGGATGAGGTAGGTGGATTACCTGAGCTCAGGAGTTTGAGACCAGCCTGAACAAGACGGAGACCCCATTTCTACTAAAAATAGAAAAAATAGCTGGGCATTATTGCAGGAGCTTGTAATCCCAGCTGTTCAGGAGACTGAGGTAAGAGGATCATTTTAAGCCCAAGAGTTTGAGGTTATTGTGAGCCATTATGCTATGGAACACTACCAGGTGACAGAGCACTCTGTCTCAAAAAACTAAAAACTAAAAAAAAAAAAAAGGTAAGCATAAACTTCAGATTTCTGAGCTGACATGCAAGAAACATGGAAGTTAGCACTCCATCCTAACAAGTTAAAAGGTAAACAAAATGAAGAAAAAAAGAAATCACCAACTCTTCTTAAGTCTGTCAAAGAAGTGAAGTCACAGTACAAGTGCCTTGCTACTCCCCCTCCGCCCCCCAAGCTGGAGAGACCAAGACGTGAATACAGAGAACTGTGACTTACTGGAGCAGAAACCCACATGTAGCAGCCTCTGTGGGAAGGAGTGCTTGAGGAGGGAAGCCTGAACTGTAAATGATGAGTTGCTGAGGGATTGACACGGACAATTCTGAAAATTAAAAAATCTAGCATTACCCACATTTTTGTGTGTTTAGCTATGGGAGTTCTACCAGGTCCTCAAAGTAAATGAATATAGGTGAAATATCTCCTTATACTTCCAAAAGAAGCAGGGAGAAAGGAACCATTTATAAACATGTCAGTGCAATTTGTTATTCTTGCTAAGGTCTGCCCTTAGGAACAACTATTTAATCAGAGCTTCGCATGCTGGAAGGACGTGAAGGATATGATCAGAGCTTCACCAACCTAGACAGGCACAATACCAATTACTGGTCTAGACTATCACATGGAGGAAGGAAAATACCAATCTGCAGCCCACACTAGCCATCTTGTCTTACCAGAGTGGTAGAGCAGATTGAGAAACATGTGCCAAGTTCACAATCTAGAAATGTAGGTGTGCTGAGAGACTGAGACCTAGTCCTAGGAGTATGGAACACTTTCCCACTCCCTTACCTTCAAATTCCATTCCTATGGCTTATTTCCAGGAGTTTCTTTTACCCAGTACCTCATGTCTGGCTATGATGAAAAAATTACAAAACATAGCCAAAAGCAAAAGGGATAAATAAATAAATAAAGCGCTCCCCTCAAGAAGAAGTACAGTTTAAACACATAGAGCAGATATCCAAACCAGGTTCAGGTACGGTAGGAATGGTGAATTTATCAGGCTGGTAATTCAAAGAAATATAATCAATATACTAAAGATTCTAATGGACGAAATGGACAGAAAGCAAGAACAGCTGGGCAATGTAAAGAAGAGAAATAAAAACTCTAAGAAAGAAACTACAGGATATAGTAGATACCAAACACAGGGAAAGAAATGAAGAAGGTCTTTGATGGACTTATTAACAGCCTGGGTAAGACAGAGGAAATTCCAACAGAAATTGAGCTTGAGGATATTTTAATAGAAATTTCTAAAACTGACAAGAAGAACCAAATATCCAAGAACTATGGGACAACTACAAAAGGGTATAACATAGGCATAATGGCAATACCAGGTGGAAAAATGGGAGAAACAAAGAAAGAAAATATTGGGCCCAATAATGGCTGAGGATTTGACTGATTTAAGGTCAATACACCAAATTACAGATCCTGGAAGCTCAAGGAGCATCAGTCAGGATAAATACCAGAAATAATGACACCTAGGAATATTCTTTCAAAACTACAGTTAATTAAAGATAAAGACAAATACATTCAAAGAAGTGGGAGGGAAAAACCCTTCCCTATAGAGAAGCATAGATAAGAAACCCACCCATCTTACCTTCAGAAACCGAGCAAGTGAGAAGAGAATGGAATAAAATATTCAAAGTGTTGAGAAAAAAAGTGTTCTAGAGTTGTGTACTCTGTACACAATTTCAAAAATGAAAGAAATAGAGACTTCCTTTGAAAAAGAGTAATTGAGGGAATTTGTTGCCAGTAGAATACTCAATTAAAACTACAAAAGGTAGAAAAATAGTGGGAGACAAAGTAGGAACAAAGAATAAGGGAAAGAAATGGAAAATTATAACAATTCTAATAGATACTGTAACACCTATATAACCACTTTGAATATAAATGGTCTAAATTCATCAATAAAAAGATATTGTCAAAGTGGATCAAAAAATAAGATCTAACTATATTTTATCGACAAGAAGCCTACCGTAAATCTAAGGACAGCCCAGGCATGGTGATTCAAACATGTAATCTCAGCTCTTTAAGAGACTAGAAAGGTGGATTGCTTGAGGTCAAGAGTTTATAGCAAGATCTTAGCTCTACAAAAAAAAAAAAAAAAATAGCCAGCCATGGTGGTGCATACTTGTAGTTCTATCTACTTGAGAGGCTGAGACAGGAGGATGCCTCAATCCCCAGAGTTAGAACCTTCTGTGAGCTATGATTTGCCATCGGATTCTAGTCTGTGTGATAGAGTGAGACCATGTCTCAAAAAAATTTAAAGACAAATATACATGAAAAAGGTCAAAGAAATATATTCCATACTAACACTGATCAATAGAAAGTGGGGTAGCTGTATTAATTTTAGATAGAGCAGACTTCACAGTAAGGACAGTTATCAGGGATTAAGAAGAACATAATGTAATAGTAAAGGGGTCAATTCTCCAAGAAGATATAACATGCATTAAAATGCATGTGCCAAACAACAGGGCATCCAAATACATCAAGCACAAACTGATATTACTGGAAGGAGAACTAAATAAGTACTATTATAGTTGTAGACTTTAACACCCCTCTATCAGAGTTAGATTCAGCAGGTAGAAAATCAGTAAGAACATAGTTGAACTCAATAACACCATCAGTTAATTGGATAGCACGAATATCTCTGCCCTACTTCATCCAACTATAACAGAATACACATTCTGCTCAAACTCACATGAAACATTCACCAGGCCAGACCACATTCTAGACACACCTTAGCAAATCTGAAAGAACAGAAATCGTAGAATGTATTTCCACAAACCACAATGTAATTTGATGGGAAATCAATAACATGAAGATAAGTGGGAAATTCCAACATATGCAGAAATTAAATAATACTCTTCTACATAACACATGAGTCAAAGAAAAATCTCAAGAGACGTTTAAATAATTTTTTGACTAAAAGAAAGTGAAAATATAACATACAAAATTTTGTGGTATAAAACCAAAGCAGTGCTTAGAAAGAAATACTCAGCACTGAATGCATACATTAAAGAAAAAGAAATAGCTATCAATCACCTATGCTTCCACATTAGAGAAATAGAAAAATAGATGGGAAAATTAAATTAAAAAATAGAAAATAATATAAATTATAAATGAAAACAATAAAATTGAAAAAAGTGTAGAAAAGCAACCGAATCAAAAACTGGTTATTTCAGAAGATCAGGAAAATTTATAGGCTTCTAGCCAGGATAAGAAAATGAAGCAGGAGTGCACATAGATTGATATATCAAAAGTGAAAATGGAAAAATGACAAATTGCATAGGTATTAAATGAATAATAAATGAATATTATAAACAACTCAGTGCTTATAAATTGGATAACAGAGATGAAATGGATGAACTCCTTAAATAATACAAGATGTCAGAACTCACACAAAATGCATAATTTGAATAGGTTTATATGTATTACAGAAATTGAATCTATAATCAATGATCTTCCAAAAATAAAAGCACCAGGTCAAAATGGGTTTGTTGGTGTATTCTACCAAACAAAAAGGAAGACTCTATAACAGTTCTCTAAAATCTCTCTCAGAATATTGAAGCAGAGGGAATGCTGTCTAACTCCATGAGGACAATATTATTCTAATTCCACGATAGACAAAGGCATTATAATCAAAGACAAGTATATACCAATATCTCTTATGAACATAGGTGAAAAGATCCTCTTAAAAATTGGAAAACCAAATAAAAATGTTTAAAAGAATCACGTACCATAACCAAGCGGAATTTATTCCAGATATGCAAGACTGGTTCACTATTCAGAGATTAATTAAGATAATCCATCACACAATGGCATAATAAGAAGAAAAATCCTACTATTATATCAATAGGTATATAAAAAGCATTTGCCAAATCTAACACCTATTTATAATAAAATAATCTCAGTAAACTGGCAATAGAGGAAGACTTCCTCAGCATTTTATAGAGAGTCTCTATAAAAAACTATTGCTAAAATGACCCTTACTGGTGGAAAACTCAAAAATTTCCCCTTATAAAACTTTGGAGATAGTAAAAAGGTTATTATTATTATCATCATCATTATTATTATTGAAACACAATCCCACTCTGTTGCCCAGGCTAGAGTGCATTGGCACCATAGTTCACAGCAACCTCAAAATCTTGGGCTCAAACCATTTTCTTGCCTCAGCCTCCAGAGTAAGTAGCTAGGACTTCAGGCACCCACCTCAATGCCCCCACATTTTTCTATTTTTATTATTTTTTCTATTTTTCTATTTTGTTCTATTTTACTAGAGAGGGTCTCCTTCCTGTTTAGGCTGGTCTCAAACTCCTGAGCTCAGGTGATCACAAGCCTCAGCCTCCCAGAGTGTTAGGATTATAGGCATGAGCCACCATACCTACCTGAGATAGTAAAAAGGTTGGTGGTTGCCAGAGAGTAAGGGGAAAGAGGTGGGCTGAATAGGCAGAGCCTGGAGAATTTGCAGAGTAGTGAAAATGCCTATGTGTCACCATATGTCTGTTCAAATCTGTAGAATATACAACATCAAAACACACATATACACACATATAAGAAACCCAGGACACCCAAACTGACTTAAAATGTCATGAGACTTTGTAGAAACTAAAATTTCACCGATTTATATGCATAAACTAAGCCATAAGATCACTGTTAAACTTCTGCTAAAAGTGAAAACAGATTTCTCAACCACACTTCCCACAAAGCTCTGTCAGGTTAAGAAAAAACAAAACAAAACAAAACAAAACATAACCCCCAAAATGGAGCTTCCTTAAAGAAATATATAAAATTCACAAGTTTGTGAATGTATTGTATGCTTAAAAGAAATGATTTTCAGTGCCAAATGTAAGTACCAAGCAGGATCTGTAAAGTCTCTGAAGAAATCGGACCAATCCTATGCCAAACATATATTAAACTTTGAGAAAACCTCGGGATGAATTAAGGTAAATAAATACCCGTGTGGTATTCAATTGCACCAAAGCATTTGGCACAGCAATGGTAAAGGATTGCTTCTTATCCAGACATATGCACTAAATAAATAAATATGTATAGGTTACAAAATTATAACCCATTACCTGAGGGGAACAAATAATTAAATGATCAGTGCAATGTAATTTATTACGTGTGATGTGTTTTCTTGAGTCATTACTATTATAAAATGTTTCCTAAGTACTTACAATGTATGAATAACTACCCAAAACACAGAGACAGACGTGGACTCCACCCAGTAGTTTCTCAGTTTAAATAAAACTGGTATCATGGCAGATATAAAAGCACCAGAAGATGAATGATATACATGGCCATGATACAGCTAGCATATTGTTTCATTTTTCTGGTTTTTTTTCTTTGAGGTTTCCTCTATTCCTCCATAATTTAAAGATATGCCATGTGTGAGGTCACAAAAATACATTTTGGTCCCCTTTCCCACCTTCACTTGTGGCTAATGTGAGGTGAATGGGAAGTCAGTATTTTACAAATCTATGCATCAAAGGCTCTAGTAAATAATAAAAGCAATGATTTTTTTCTATGTATTTTTTCTTACCCTAGCTTTATTATAATATGGCACAAACATAATGCTTGTTAGGAATCTATTATGTGATATCAGCACTTTACTAGAAGTAGTGGTTTTGCTGAGAGTCATTGGAATACGTTTGTAAAGAGTTTTATGTCACTTTTTTTAAAACATTCACCTACCTTGTAAACAAACCATAGCATTTTTCTTGCAAAATAAGATAACACAAGAAATAAATGACGGGGAAGCAGGTAGCCTTTACAAAATGCTGATGGAGCATTATTTCTTAGACGAGTGGGGTCACTGGGGAATATGTTACCTCCCACACAGGGAGACCTTCAGTATGTTGATTGAATGCTTGATCTAAGAAAGTCCTTGTTGTATAGTGATGGCTTCTAGGAGGTACCTTTTTTACCAAAAGGATAAGCTAAAGAAAGAGAAAGAGAGAGAGAATATATGATACAGGTAGCTCAGGTCCAGGGTGGTGCTTAGTGAACATTCACTCACTCAGTTATATATTCATAAAATGTATATCTATTAACCAACTTTGTGCCATTCCAGGGATTATAGCATTTTAAGTAGAGAGATGATGAGACTCATTTTGCATTTATGAGGACATGTCTGTTACCACTGTGAATAGGCAAGACAGTCAAGGAGACATTTAGAGATTATTTGTAACTCATATAATAAATGTTGAAGATGAGAAAATTACAGAAACTATCCTGGATTAAATACATAAATAAAATATAAAAAATGAATCATGATGACTGGGTGACTCACCCTCTAAAAATAGTTGAGTCATCATTGTCTTGTGGTCATAAATTCTTAAATATACAAGTTTCTGTAGATGAATGGGGCCTTGCTCTGATTTTAGATGGGAAACCCTGAGTGTCTGCTGCTGTGTGGTCATCCTCTTCACAATGCCTGGGTGCCACACACACTACATCAGGGTTTTATAAGTTTTATATTTCACTGAGAATACTCACTGGAGTAATTCCAGTCATGTTAGCCAATAATAGTTAAGAAAACTGACTTGGATACACTAATCTGCTCAACACCTTTTATCTGGTAAGTAGTCATGTCAAGACGTAAGTTCGGAGAAACAGTCTCTGCCATTATGTTAGTGGTTTCAGTTTTCTATTGCTGCTGTAGCAAATAATCACAAATTTAGTGACTTAATATTGAGTACATTGGATATTTGCTTTTGCCATACTTCACTTGTGATACTTCACTAAGAAGAATGTGTTACAACTCTATCCAGGTAAATACAAAGATGTAAAGTCAACATCTTTTTTTTTTTTTTTTTTGCAGTTTTTGGCTGGGGCTGGGTTTGAACCTGCCACCTCCAGCATATGGGGCCTGTGCCCTACTCCTTTGAGCCACAGGCGCCACCCATCTTTTAAATTTTTTTTTTTATTAAGTCACATATACATAGATCATGAATACATTTATGCCTTTGTGGGATTCAATGTATTGATTATTTGTACAATGGGAGTGCTTACATCCTGCAAGTTAACATAGCTTTCACCTCATTTACTTAATCACAGTGTTAAGACATTTGTGTTTTATACTTGATAGTTTTGACTTGTACTCTTGCAATATGCTTCATAGCTGTGGTCCCACCATTAACCCTCTCCCTCTATCAAACTACCTCCCTGCCTTCCCATACCCCTCCCTCCTTCATCCTGGGCTACCAGAGGTCCTCAAACTTTTTAAACTGGGGGCCAGTTCATTGTCCCTCAGACCTTTGGAGGGCCAGACTGTGGGCCCCAGGAAGAGACTGCTGCTAAGCAGGACAAGCAGTGGCGGCAAAAACACCCAGTGAGCCGGATAAATGTCCTCAGTGGGCTGCATATGGCCCTCGGGCAGTAGTTTGGGGATGCGCCTGTATCATCTTTCATATGAAAACAATTTATAATCTTCTTTCTTTTTGACCTCTGTTTCTATAATTACATCTTCTTCACTTGTTCTGACTGTGACTCTCCTGCTTTCCTCTTAACAGGCACGACAGGAGTAGACTGGGTCCCCTTCCATCATTCCACTTCTTGAGATCTAGATAATGGCAGATCTTGAGATCACTATAGCTTAAGATATTAAGTTTATCTATAAATTCCTTATTGCTATGTAACATAATGTATTTATATTGCTATGTAAGATAACAGGTTTCAGAGTTTAAAAATGTAGACATTTGCAGGACACTATTATTCCTTCTACCAAAAACTCCATGTTGAATAAAGTGAATTTCTTAGCACCTAAATCTGAATTTCTCTATTATTTCTTGCCCTCTGTAATTTTTACATTGATTTGCTACATCTGCTTTGATGCAGAATGCATCAGATGCCTGTTTTTGCAGTAACACGATGTCAGGAGTTAGCCAACATGTTTTTGTAAATTGTCAGCTAATAAGTATTTTTAGTTCTGTAGGCCATGTTGTCTTAGCGACTATTCCTCTCTGTCACTGGAGTGTGAAAACAGCCAGAGAGACTACATATAGAAATAAATGTGGCCATGTGCCAGTAAAACTTTATTCATGAAAACAGGCAGTGGCTATTTGACCCAGTGACCTTGGTTATAAATTTTCTGTAGGACCCCCTCCTATAAATTATCAAATGCCCTCATGAGTTTCATGGCATTGGAATGTCATAGTATTTGTTCACTGTCAAATAACCACACCTACGACAGGGTTTGGTGCATACCAGGTGCTTAATAAACACTTGTTGACTGACCGAAGACATTAAAACACACTACAGCTTAAAAGCAATCATCAGTAATTGGTGGTTGATTTATGAGAATATGTGTGTTTATTCATGGATGCAAGACTGTCTTTCAATGACAAATTTTAAGAAGTTTAAGAAGCAATAAATGTAGTCTTTAGAAATTTCTTTTATAAGTATAATTTGAAAGACAATAAGATTGAGAGTCTTTATAATTCTTAACAATAGAAGGTGACTATCGTTGAGAATAAGTTCTTATTTGGTAGGTACTTTAAGAAGTTTGGACAAATCGCTTGCTCTCAACAAGGAGATGCAAATAATATCACATTTGAGCCAGCAGGGATTTGGCTCTTTCCTGGTGCTACACACGTTTTTTATTAAGTTCTTCCAGTTTGTGGATCTCTTGTAAATTATTCTCCTTGTCCAGTGTGATAGTTAACTTGAGGTGTCAACTAGCTGGAGCCATAGAATGACCAGATATTTTTTTCCAAACACTAATATGGGTGTTTCTGCGAGGATATTTTTGCATGAGAGTAACAGTTTTATTTGGCAGATTGGATAAAGTAGATTACCCTTATAATGTGTGTGGGGGGCCTCATACAATCAGTTGAAGACCTGAATAGAATAAAGTGTGACCTTCCTTGAGAAAGAATTCTTTTGCCCTTCAGTATCAGAGTTGGGATACCAGCTCTTCCTGGTAATACACAAGCATACCAGTTTTTGGACTCAAACTGATTCTGGACTTGCCAGTTTCCATAATCATGTCAGCCAGTTCCTTATAATAAATTTATCCTGTTGGTTCTGTTTCTCTGTAGACCCTTGACTAATACAACCAACCTTTTTTTCTTAAAATGAACAATGATGAGAAAGTTTGACCTCAGAAGTGCTTTGCTATTTTTTTTAACTTTTTTTTCTGCTCAGATTCAACCAAAAATAAACTATTTTAAAACCTGAGTTGTAAATACACAGTTATGTTGGTGAATTACATTATTTTTACTAACTGGCCATTTTAGCAGACACACACACACAGACCTACGTGCACACACAAAATAACCCCAAACACAGCCCTCTGTTCCCCTTCTCCTTCTTCCTAAAGGGGACAAAAAGCCTTTTCTCACAGCAAAGCACATTTATAAAGAGGGACATGAGACAAAATTTTTAAGTATATTTCATTACTATTCCAAGTTAATTATAATTTTTTTTATTTTTTTTTATTTTATTTTATTTTTTTTTGGCCAGGGCTGGGTTTGAACCCACCACCTATGGGGTATATGGGGCTGGCACCCTAGTCCTTTGAGCCACAGGTACCACCCTAATTATAACATTATTTACTAATATAATGATCTCAGATTTTTGCCCTCTTATCTCTAGGTCACAGGTAATGGAAAAAAAATTTTAATCTGAGATTATTCTATTGTGAATTGTGAAATAGTTTAATGGTATTACTGTGTAATATTTAGTGTTACACACTACTGCAGTGACTGCATTATTGAAACCCTATTAAAACCAAGTTCAATTTCAGAATACTGGCTTTACCAGCTGACCGACAAATGTAGTTTAGAAATGGACTAATTAAATTATACCATTCAAATAATTCTAATGAAATAGATATTTACACTGTGCTTGTCCAACTGAGTCTGTCATGATCAGTTTCCAGAGAAAGAAAGATCTAATCAAATAGGTATATTTATCAAAGTATACATGTTAATTTGAAGGCTGAGCAAGTTGCAGAAGTATTTCAGGATCAACGATTAAAAAGAGAGGACAAAAAGCATGGTCCTTGGCAAAATAGAGTTGGGAATAATTAATCATTTTAAAGTAAATGTTTCCCTACCTGAATTTCTGCCAAGAGCCTGGACGGAGTGCAGACTCCCAGAAGATCCAAACCTGCTCGTGACAACAGTGTTTGTTAAACAGTGTGCAATATTACAAAAGATCCTTTCAGTGCCTGAGATCCCCAAAATGTGTCTGTATCTAGGCTTTCTGATCAAGCTTACAACTGCTATGAACGATCCTTGAATTTTAATACAGAAGATTTCATGCTGTTCCGTGCATCCAGCCCCATTCTTCATGCTGCATTGGGAGACTTGGTTAAATTAACTGGGACCAATGCTGGAAGTATTATTGCCAAGCATGACACGGCTTCCTTTCCAAAGCCTCTGGTGTATTCTCACATAGGCTGGAGTATAGGAGAAGCCAAAAATTATTGGAGGTTCAGATAATTTTTGAACCACACCTTGCTTTTCTAATCAACAGAACTTGATAGAAGCAAATGCCGTGAACTATTTTATGCTCCTATTGCCTCATTCATAATGCGACTGTCACATAAAATTACCCGCCCACACTTTACCAGGAAGAATCTTTGCCTGCTCCTTCATCCATCAGGAAAAAACCACTCCAAGTAGAAATTTCTTGGCTTCTTCACAGGTCGCTACCTATTTTGATCAAGGAAGTAGATGACACAGCCTTTCAAGCAATAAAGGTTTCCATAAAAAGCCATTTTAACTTGAAATGTTATGATTAAGCCTTTTAATATGCAGTCTCTCCGAGGTCAAACATTTAGATAGCAGACTTTTTTTTTTTTTAAATTGAGGATGATAAGAAAGAAATGTGTTCATTATGTAATTACAGAGCTTCTAAAGTACTGCTATTTCTGTAGGAGAATCCATTTCCCATGCTCTTGCCCAGAGCACAAAAGAAAACAAACAGATAAACAAATACCATATTATTTTCCTGTATAGATTGATATCTTACTTTTTGTATGTAGCCAGCCAGAAATAAACTTGGCTTGGTAGTGTTCTGGAAAAAGTGAAGTTCTTTTGATCCAGATACCTATTTGTAATACAAGATGGATATATCCTTTAGTTTGGGATATTATATGGACTCCAAAACAATTAGTAAAAAGTGACGGAAGTTAATTATCTATTATCTATCTATCTATCTTCATCAACATCTTCTCCTTCATCATCTATCTGTCCCTTTTACATTAAAGCTAGTTTAATTTAAATTAAGGTGAGAAATTATATTAAAAAGTCAAGCTTATTAATGGTATAGAGTGAAGTTGCAACATTGAAGACAAACTCTACTATGATTAAAAAATTGATTAAAAAACAAAAAAGCCTTTGGGGCAGTGTCTGTGGCTCAAAGGAGTAGGACGCCGGCCCCATATACCGGAGGTGGCGGGTTCAAACTCAGCCCTGGCCAAAAAACTGCAAAAATAAAAATAAAAATAGAAATAAAATGAAAAAAAGCCTTTGAAGTTATGAGATTTGACAAGATTTCTGGTAGGACTGGTATCAATCTAATCCCAGTTTCACTGATTATTAGCAGTGCTTTGATATTATGCTGTTATAGTTCACTGCAATTAGGGTTATTATTTCTTTGAATAAAATCTTTTATTATTATTTGAGTGGCACCCTTGGTTCTGCATTTATGATTGCTAAAGTTTCTCTTCAAGTACAGAGTTAAAAGAATTCAGCTGTACTTTGTTTTCCTAAAAAGCACATTGAAAATGTCTTGCCAGTTCGTTCTTATTATACTTCAGTCTTTCTGAAACTTTGGGTAGGTTCATGAGTTTAATTTCTGGCCTGGTTTGTTTTCTCAAACTGTGCTATTCCACTTTGAATCAGACTTCGATTCAAACTAAATTTAATCAATTTGTTTAGAAAATGTTGCATATCTTGATCTGATTCCAGGAATATATAGCAGGTCGGGTTATTCAGACCAATTCTCTGATTAAAACCAACAAAAGATGTTAGATAAAATATTTTTAAGTACTTTTCAAAAACAATCAAAGGGATGTCGAAGTAGTAAGGACTTGCCAAGGCAAAATCTAAGGAAAACCTGGAACCACAGTGGTGAGAGAGAGTATTAGTGCTATTTCTGCTCTGAAGGCAATTACCAATCAAGACCAATCTGTGCTTCCTTTTTAATGGCTTAAACAGGAGGGAAATGGAAACTGAAACCCAGGTCCTACCAACCACGCAAGGTAAGAAACATGAGATTCTTCCTACATTAAGTTAGGACTTCAGAAACCAACACTGTAAGAGTGATGATAAAACAGAAGTGGACCTGACACTTTTCCACTCTGTCCCCTGAACATCAAGGCATGTAGCCTCAGAGTTGTATAGGATGGAGAGAAAAATTCCAGAGAAATCATAATCACAGCCAAGTTTGAATAAAAGATTTGTAGCCCAAATTAATATCACCTGGTAGTTATATATATATAAACCCTAAGCTATGAATAAGTTTCAGAGAGATCACAGTTTGGTTGTATTCCTAGGTGCCTTGAAAAAGCCAATGCACGTCTCTTGAAAAATTTTCTTAAATCTTTAAAATATACATATAGGTGATTTTTGAAGACTGTGAACAGCTCACATGAAAATAAAAATAACCAAGCATATGAGGATTCATGGCTCTATAAACTAGAATAAGCCAAAATAATAGATAATGGAAACACATACACAAATGTTATAGATATTAAACTTTTCAGACACAGAATATAAAATATATTTACTGTGCTTGTTAAATATGATGATAGGCTTGAAACTATTTTCAATGTATTACAGAAAACCATAAACATATTCCTCAATCTTTAAAAAAGCATAGGAAACTTATAGAAATAAAGAATGCAGCAAATAATATTATAACCTCCATGGATAATTTTAAAAGAAGATTAGACACAGATCAAAAGAAAAGAGAAAGTGAAGGATTAGTCAGAAGAAATGATCTAGAAGTCTGCATAGAGAAGTTCAAAGATGGAAAATGCTAAGTACGTTCGGCTAGGTTAAGAGACAAGAAAGACAAAGTGATAATTTCCAAAGTATGTTTAACTGGTGTTCTGGAAGGAGAAGATGACTAGATTAGGAAACACGCAATACATGAAAAGATAATGAGTAAAATATTTGTGGAACTATCTGATGAAAGAGACATATTTAAGATTCCCAGTAGATCTCAAAGAATATTAGAAACAATATACTCCAACCTGAGACACATTAAAATGCAATTTTGCAACACAAAAAAGAAAACGAACAATTGTAAAAAAAAAAAAAAAAAAAAAAAGCAACCAGAACTAAAAATACAGATTACCTTCAAAGAGTGACAGGTGGAGGGCGGCCCCTGTGGCTCAAAGGAGTAGGGTGCCAGTGGAGATGGCGGGTTCAAACCCAGCTGCTGCCCAAAAACTGCTAAGAAAAAAAAAAAAGAGTGGTGGGTGGGTTAATATTTAACTTCTTAACAGAATATATAGAAGTCAGATATAGTAGAATGATATATGTTCAAGATAAAATTAAAATAAAATTCTACCTCAGTAAAAATATTTTCAATAATGTGATTAAAGCAAAAATCTTTTTAAAAAAACTACAAATAGAAAGCAAAAAACTAAAATGCTTGAAACATTGTGGGTGCTTAGTAAATTTTTTCCCATATTTTGAGTGATACTATTCTGGAAAACAATTATTCGATTATCCTTGCCTCAGATCCCAAAGGCTTTGGACAATATTGTATTAGTCTCTGGAATAAAGGAATTATAATTTTATTTGCTTCTTATGCCAAATAATCAATATTTAACATTATTGCTATGATTTCTATGATTGCCATACCCCATCCTAACATTATGAAGGCCAACTCCTTCAATTATAATCAGATATTTGTACAAAATAACTACAAGAATAAATAGTACATTGGGGCAGCACCTATGGCTCAAGGAGTCTGGTGCCAGCCCCATATACCAGGGGTGGCGGGTTCAAGTCCGGCCCCAGCCAAGAACTGTGGAAAAAAAAAGAATAAGTTGTACATTGTAATAATTTCAACAGGGAACAACTATCTTTAATGAAATAATTTATTTAGGAGTCTATGTTTGGCGTGTATTATCACGCCTCTAGCAATATTCCCAGATATTATTATGATTTTGTCTGTATATTCAATTAAGACCCAGGGAAGGACATTTAAATAGTGCTTTATAGCATATAAAGTAGTTTCAGATTTGACTTATTTCATCTTTACCAAATTTCTTTTAAGATTTCCAGGGATATTGCTGAATGTTCTATTTTTAAGATAAACAGATGTTCAGAGAGATTACGTCACTTGCCCAAGATCATGATGAAGTGCTCGGAATAATGGGAATGGACAGAGACTGATTTCAAGGACAGTGAAGGAAAAAAGACCAGTTGTGGTCAGTGGGTCACCTTCAATGTCTGGGAGCCTCTACATGATAAACCTTATAGTCATCGGAGATACAAAAGTGAACAAAGGTAAATACTTTCTTTAAGATGTTTTTAGCCTTAGAGGGGCCTTGAGACCAGTCGGCAAAGGAGAGATCACAGTTAAGTTCTAGGGGTCATTAGAAGAGAGAATGAAAATACGTGTCTACACCTCCCCTGGAATTACTAAAACCCAAGTCACTGATAATATCAAATGCTGATGAGGCTATGGAGCAACAGGAACTCTCATTCATTGCCCCTAACTTAGCCACTTTGGAAGATAGTTGGACCATTTCTTACAAAGCTAAATGGTCTTATGCACTGCTCAGCAATTGTGCTTCTAGGTATTGGCTCAAATGAGTGAAAACTTATGCTCATCAAAAAAACCTGTGCAAGAACGTTTAGAGAAGCTTTATTCATAACTGACAAACATTAGAAGCAACCCAATGATGTCCAATAGGTGGAAGGGTAAGCAAACCATGGCAAATGATACAATATAATATCTATTCAGTGATAAAGAGAAGTAATCTGTCAGGTGCCAAAATGACAGTAAGACCTTAAGCTTAAAAAGCCAGTCTGAATTCTACATATTTATAATTCCAATTCTATGACATTCTGGAAAAGGCAAAACTATAATGAAAATATAGTAAAAAGAGGTAGTAAAAAGATCAGTGGTTGCCCATTGAGTGGTAATGGTAGAGAAGGACCAAGCAGAACACAGGAGAATTTTAGGGCCCGGAAACTATTCTGTGTGACACACTAATGCTAGAGATATGCTCATAAAACTGTACAGCACAGACAGTCCCCCCACTGCAAATGGACTTTAGTTAATGTTATTATTATCGATTTTGGTTTATCCTTTGCAGCAAATGTATATGGACACATTCTGTACCTTTGATCAAATTTTATGTTTACCTAAAATGATACTAAAAGATAAAGTCTATTAAATGAAAATAAGAAAGTCAAAGGCAAATTGAAGAGGCAAATTGGAAAGAATGGCAAGGTTCAGACTTGAGGGTGAGAGTCCCCTAATTAGGGATATCACTGATGTTATGTCAGGCCTGTTTTGTCACATCAGGTTTTTTGATAACAAATCACATTACTAAGAGCACCTGCTTTAGACACCTTAAGAACACTGGTGAATCTCAGATATAATGAAGACATACAAGTCAGAAATGAATGTTTATCATCTGACTTTAAATCCAGGATACAATCTTCTACTGAAAGTTACAGATAGAATTAGCACAAATGACGGGGCTAACGTAGGAAAGATGAAATGTTCTTGAAAAAACAAAAACAGTGAACCGTACCAAGTATTATGGAGAGGAAGCTCAAAAAGTGGGTATGGTGATCAGATTGAACTTTGCTTTATTTGGTTTTCCCATCGATCCTTTATTCTACAAAAACATATTTTTCCAACGAATTCAAGTTTCTGACACTCTGAGTTCGGAAATAAAGAAATGGAAGTTACACTGGAATGTAGATTTTTAAGCTGTTAACTAGAGCAGTGTTTTACGTAAGCTCCAGTAGATGGCGCAAGAGAGTAAGAAGCAGCGTCTTTGCTTGGTGCAGTTGGAAATAAAATAACCGTATTTTCAACAGCTCTGTGTCTGTGTGATTTCTGGCAAGACATTTAGCAGAAGAGGAGAGCAGACAGTTTTATAGCCTCTGTCACTCTTCTTGGCAGAGCCAGAAGACCCTCTGGTCTATTGGACTTGAGGATTCCTTTCCTCCAGAAGTATTTGATAGCAGCCAAGTGATTGCATATTCCAAGACCCTTGAAAAGGACTTCGCTGCGTCACTCAGAGGGTCTTGTGTGCTCCAGGGCCTTTCCAGCTCTGTGACTGATGGCAGGCAGCTAGAGTGAAATCTGTAGAGCTCTGCTGTTTTTGCCAGAGGAAGCTACTAGAGGGTTTTGATTTTTTTAAAGGCTACCAAAATAAACAAACAAAAACTATGACTCACATCTAAACAGTGAAACAGCATTTTTACTCATAACTGTAAGTGTAACATTGACAAGTAGAGTTTATTTTTCTCTTTTAAATTAACCACATTCTGCAATTAGAACATAATGGAGAATTACATGATTAGATTTTTTTAAATGTCCAAGTAAATCTATCACACATTCAGGCTGGTTACCTAAATGGAGATTTCAAGGCACCGGGAAGCTGCATTCTCTGCAATGCCACCAAATTACTGAGAAAAACTCAGCAGCCTCCCTGCATTTTCTAATCACTACGACTTTCTCTGAAAGCCAAGAACCGTGGAACTACAAAATATTTGCTTATATATACACACACACACGTGTACACATACACTTATATGTGTAGCTCTTGTTTTGTTTAAGCAACGGAACCTTGGGGCAACTCCAATTTAAAAGTGGAGTTAATCATTAAATATTCAACATATACATATATGCATCATGTATGTATTCAGTTTTCTATATACAGTATTAACTTTTTAATAACAAATCTAGGATAAGCTCATCTGATTTTTATGGGGCTTTAAGAAATATTATGCTATCTTCTCTTTGAGTAAATTATTTACATGTTTCACCATCTGCGAAGTTTTTCTTCTGCTATGGAAGCTTCTTGTTCTGTCCTTCTTTTTACTCTATCTCCCTTCCTGCATGGTCATTTTTTTGATGTGAATTTTTAGTTTCTTCCTCTAAGCAATTAATAAAGTTATCAATTCAATGCCACTCAGTCAACCAATAGTGTAAGGCAAATAAGTGCCTGAATGGATAGAGGAATAAGTTTTTAGTACCAATTGCATATCTGGGAGGGAGGGACAGAAAGATGAAAACCTTAAGATTCTCTCTCCTCATTGTATTAAAACATTTATATTCTAGTTCTATATCACTTGTACCCTTGTTAGACAGATATATAGGTGATCTTTCCGGTCACCCTCCCACCACCCATCCACCCTTCTCTCCTCCCCTTCCCCACCCCCTCCCCATATTGTTGGGCTAGAATTGAATTGTAGCTTTTGTTTGAGAGCTATAGATTAGTTTCATAAAAGGGCTGTGTACATTGGATACTTTTTCTTCCATTCCATGACTAAGCAAATAACATGAAATTTATGTTAACCAGCTTAATGAAAGTACTTCAAATAGTATATTAAAACAGGACAATGTACCCCATGCTTGCATTAATGTATACTGCTATCAATTAATAAAAATGAATAAATAAAAAAAAAAGATTCTCTCTCCTCTAGACTTATGATCTGTAATAGGATAAACCCACACGATCCATGATCTGTAACAGGACAAACCAGAAGAAACATTTATCTGTGCTTGAGGATATTGGGAAAGCTATTTCATTGAAGTTGAATATGTAATAATTAGCAGTAACTCATCAGGTTAAGTGAAAAGGAATGAATAATATTTATGACTGGGAAAATAGCACGTACAAAAAATTTTCCTAATGGATGATATGTGTCATATGCATGATTTACAATGGTTGGAATGTCAGGTAACTGTGGCAGAAAGAAGGAAGTTGGCTGTAAAAATCCAGAAATGTAAATTATAAAGACTTTAACATAAATGCTTGAGAGTCTGGACTTAATTCCACATGGTTCAAGAGAATTTTCTGCATGATGGAAATGTTACATAATCTGCACTGTGTTATATAACAGCTACTAATCACAGGTGGTTACTGAACACTTGAAATGTGACTAGTCAGTCTTAGTTTTTTTTTTTTTTTGCTTAATTTAAATTTAAATGGCTACATGTGACTAATAGCTATTGCATTGGACAGCACTGTTGATATATTGAAAATTATTGAAAGATTAACAATGGTGGAATTGAATGGTTAAGTTTAAAATCAATGCAAAAATAACACAGGTTGTAATAAATGTATTAGAATATATAGTGTATTTAAAATTAAAGAAATCAAAATATTGCCACATATTAACCTGGAATGGTGTTCAGTCGCCTAAACAAAGCAACTTCAACCGACCAAGAGCTAAGATAAGAATTATTTTCTATCCTACTCAGAATGGCCAGGTGTAGAATAAATAATTGAGTACCTTTAGTTTAAGTCTGTAGTTTATGCCAGCAAAAGTTAGGTATCCACATTTGGAGTTAAAAAGTATTATTAGGGAAGAATAATTCCAAACATGTCAGGAGAAACTTTGTCCACTAAGTATTTATAGATCTGTCCAAATTATTTTGAGACCATGGACTTATTGAATTCATAGAATTTGTGTCTGAGTGATAAAAAGCGACAAAGACTGATTAGAATACAGGCTCTGAAATCTCAAAGAAGTAAGCCTGTGGCAACACCCAAGGCTGGTTTGTTCCTCTCTCCCTCAGTGGATTTCAGTGGCGTGGAGAGTTGCTTTCTTCTTTCTGACGTGGCTGCTGCCTATTTCACTGGCAGGTACATCTAGCAGCACTTCTCTTTTGAGAAGACAGGAAGTCCTAAAAATAAGCACTAGGAGATTGGATCAAAAGAGAAAAACTCTTAGAAAAGACTTCTGAACAGTTTGGAAGATCATCTTAAAATGAAGCAATGGTGAATTTCTTTTGAATTATTTACTTTCTCTTGTGAAAAGTGTGTCAGTTTTCTGTTTCTGAATAACAAATTATTCCAAATTGAGCTCCTTAAACAACACTTTTATTATCTTACGGTTTCTGTAATTTGGAAGTTCAGGCCCATATAACTGAATTCTCTGCTCGGCGTCTTACGAAGTCAAAATCATGGTGTCAGCCAGACTGCATTCTCATCTGGAGCTCAGATCCTCTTCAGAGGTCGTTCAGATGGTTGGCAGAATTCAATTCCTTGTGACTGTAGGACTGAAGCTTTCAACTCCTAGAGTAACCAGAGATTTCCTGCCAAGAGTTTCATTCCAAAACATGCTAGCTTGCTTCTTCAAGGCCAAGACACAGGAGAATATCTGGTTTTCCTTGAGTATCTCTCCTTTAAAAGGGATTCTGATTAACTCAGGACCACATAGAGTAATCACTATTTTGATTAATTAAGAGCCACCTGACTTGGGAATTCAATCTCATTTTCAGCCTGATAATGTAATACAGTCATCATATCCACAAATCTGAACAAGGCTAAATAGGATGTATATGGTAGGATGAGAATCTCGGGAGCCACTTTTGAATTCTACCTACTATACACGGTCATGGCACTCTATTCACAATCTCTTATTTAACTTTGTATTTTCCCACATTTAACTACACACATTTTCCCATTAAAAAGAGTGATGATTTTATAGCAATCTTAACTTTAATACTGATTATATAGCTTTATAGAAGGAAGGTTCACTCTTTCTTTGCTCAACAAATAGTAGTTGGTTTTATCTCATTTCTCCTTATTTAAATAACTTTTGTATGTCTGTGCAAATATGTGTATTATAACACACAACATATACCAATGGGGTATGTATATAGCAACAAATTCAAAGAAAAAGAAAAGTTGAATTTGTTGTGGAAAACAAAACAGGAAGAAATGGATCTTGAAGTGAATTTGAAGTTTCTGATGTGTAAAGGGTACAATGTGCTGTGATGAGTTTGATTGTTTTAGGAGTGGAAGGAAGAAATAAACCATGGCGTGAGTAAAGGAAAGGGAGAATGCAGGTTTACCTGTAATAGAGATGAATCACCTCATAGATTACGCACCTTATAGCTGAATTTGGTCTCTCTTGCAAAATAGTAAGTTTCACAAACTCCATTGACACTTTTATTTTTCCTTTTTGCTAATTTGTAGCGAACCTTATGGATTTACAAAAAAAAAAAAACCTAGAAAATATATGTCATGCAATGTTTTTTAAAGTATCCAGTGCATCTCAAGGTAAAGAGTGTGTTAACCAAAAATATTTGGAAGACACTAAATCATAGAATCAAATATGTGTGTGTGTATTTGATAAGACTAAGAAATTTTGAAAAATGATGTAAAATATCCACTTATGAGGAGGCTATCTCCTTAGCCTAAAGCACCAGCATTGGCTTGTCCTGTGGTAGTTCTCATGTAAAACTCTGCTGTTTTGGGGAGGGACATGAGTGCACTGCATTCCGTGCTTCCGGACCTATAGCTAGACTCAAGTTCTAACAGGCCATAATGGGTAAGATACAAAGCGTGGCTTTCCCGGAAACGCACTGCACTATGCACAAAAAGAACTGCATGGAAAGAAAGAAAGAGAGGGAAAGGGAGAGGGAGAGGGAGAGAGGGAGAGAAGGGGAGGGGGAGGGGGAGAGGGAGAAGGAGGAGGGAGGAGGGAGGAGGGAGAGGGAGAGACAGAGAGAGAGAGAGAAAAGAGAAAGAAAAGGAAAATAGAGAAGAATCTGGGGAAAATGTATGGGAATGGGTGTTAATGGGTAGACTTTATGGGGTAGGAAACCTGCCCTGGGGCCGCATTGGCCTCCTGGATCGTTGAGTATAGCCTTTTGACTGAATCTGGGGGCCACATTGGAGATTTGGAAGGACACAGTCAGGCCCAAAGCCACAGGTGATAGGGTTCTTCAGAGAAAAGCAACAAGAGGAGATATTATGAAGAGACAGATTGAGAGAGATTGAAAGAGAGATTGATTATAAGGAGTTGGCTCATACCTCTGTAAAATCTGAGAAGTTCTAAGACCTGCAGTCGGCAAACTGCAGACTCAGAACATGAATGGTGTAAGTTCTACAGGCCTGAGAACTGGGAGGGTTGAGGATTCCAGAGAAGACCAGTATCCCAGCTCAGTCAGGCAAAGGGATCTCCCTCTAACTCAGCCTTTCTGTTTTATTCAGATCTTCAATTAACTGGAAGATGCCCATTAAAAAAACATCCACTTTAAATTTTTAATTTATATTTTTCGGTAGAGTTTCACTCTGTCTCTCAGAGTGCTATGGTCTCAGTATAGCTCATAGCAACCTCAAATCCCCAGGCTCAAGCAATCCTCCCACCTCACTCTATGGAGTAGCTGGGACTACAGGTGCAGGCCACCACACTTGGCTAATTTTTCTATTGTTTAGTAGAGACAGAGTCTCACTTTGCTCAGGTTGGTCTTGAACTCTGACCTCAAGTAACCCTCCCACTTCAGCCTCTTACAGTGCTAGTATTATAGGTGTGAGCCACTGCACCCCCACTTGGCTATCCATTCAAATGTTAGTATCAACCAGAAACACCATCATCACCCAAGGTGATGCTTGACCAAATATCTGGGCATCCCTTGGCTCAGTTAAGTTGGCATATGAAATTAACCATCACAAGTCCACCTTCTGTCAACTCCGTATCCATACACGTTTCTTTAAACTGTACTTAATCTCAAAATAAAGATAATAACAAGGCAAAATTCTGCAGAACACACCACATCCATCCTGCATTCAATCACAAACACACTAAACCCTTACCCAGAAGGGAAGGCAAAGTCCTTGAGTGATGTTTGCTTTTCTTCTTGATATCTAACAACTTATATAAGGCATACAATTAACAACACTTACTTAATATGATAAGAAGTCAACGCACGTTACACTATGTGATTAGAGAATTAGAGATATTTACTTAACACAGGCACATACACACACAGGACAGAAGTGCATTACTAAAAATAAGGAGGAAATAGTCATGACAGTTACAGCACTTGTTCATGAAACTGGTCACATGGTGATAGCTGGGTTTATAACTACCTTCTTCCACTACTCATTCTGTATTCTCAGCACCTCAGCTGGTCATGGCTCTTTACCAAATGGGCTGACTCAAACCTTCAACCCTGATGGGTCTGCACCTTAAAAATCCTCCCTGGGTGGATTGTAAATTGTGATTGACCTTAATTACAGGGCATGGCAATACTAAGAGATTCCTGAAGGGATTTCTGCATCCCAGTCATGCTCCTCCTCACCTCTGTTGTGGAGCAGTTGTCTGATTTCCCCTTGGTAGTCCGGATGACCACTTCAGCCAGCACAGTCACTCCTTTATTTGCCTGATGATTCAGAGGCATGTGGAGCCCAAATTGTCTGGGTGACAGTTTAAACTTCCAGTTCAATGGATCATTGTTGTGTCTCCTGGTAAAAATATTCCTCCCTTAAGAATGAAAACCTCTAGGCCAGCACAGCTTACGTTCATGGGAACAGGATGCAAAAGTTTGTTAGCTGGTCACTAGGGTAATGGTGTGTGGTGCCATTCCCTCAATTCCACTCCTTGGTTCCTGGACATGTGAGTCCTGGCTGTGGAGAAACAACACTGTATACTGTGTATTGTTTCCTACTTCAGCGTACACAGCTTTCCAAACAACTTTGCTCCAGCTCTGCGAAGTATTGCCACCTAGCTGGGGCCATAACTGAGCCTTTAAATGACCATGCTCTCATTCTATCATACCAGCTGCTTGAGTATGTGAGGAGCATGTAAGATCAGTGAATTATATGAACATGGGCTTATCATCATACTTCATTTGCTGTGAAATGTGTTCCTTGACTAGAAGCAATACTGTCTGAAACACCATGACAGTGAGTGAGGAAGGCATCCTGTAGGTCTGCAGAGGGTAGTTTTGGAGAAGCATTGGTGCAGTAAAGACAAATCTGTATACAGAGCAAGTGTGCGTTCCCCTAAGAACTAAGTGCCATCCTTTCCATAATATGTCAGATTGAAGAGGCTCTCTTAGCAGCTGCCCTTTGCTGCCATTTGGAGGACAAAAAGGATGCATTTGGCTTCAGCCAACGTGACTGCTTGCTTTCACTGAATTTTCTCACTCTTCTCCCATCTGAGCTTGTCTTCTGACACTATTTTGCTTTGACTGCTTCTTTCTATTCCTGTTAGTAAAAATACTGACCCCAGCTTGAGCATCACATCTTTCCAGATACTTTAATTTATTACTTCAAATAGAGGTGATTTCTTCTTTCTCTGAATCCCTAGAATACTGGTGGCAAGTTATGTTACCAACATCACTGATCATCATGGCTTTCTTTTTCCAACCCTGTCTGTGGCCTGAGAATCTTTAATAATATTACACCCTATGCATCCACTCTAATTTCATGAGTTAGTACTAGATATGAAGATTTATTTTGATCCCATCATATTCCAGATGCGTGGATTATTTTATAGTTTATACACATATGTAGGCCTTATTCCTTCACCTGAACCATAAGCTTCTTGAAGATAGGGCTCGAATTATTTTTATATTTCTCAAAATAAACAGCATAATGGTTTGCATACAGTTAAGAATCAAGTGTAATATGACTATCTGCTATTTATTGGAAATAATCTGCTCCTCATATCATGATATAAATTAAAATGCTGTCAAGAATGTATTTCCTATTATTTTAAATAGAAAAAAATATAATGAGAACATGTCAATCTTAAGCTTCCAATTTCCCAAAACCCAGTGAAACATTAATATAAAAAGTCTGTTAAATGTTTAAAGTATTTCTTCCAAATCATCAAGTAAAATTTATATGATTGTTAAAAAATATAATTTGTTTGCAGTAACATTGATTTTCTTCATCTAAGGTAAATACCCCCTTTGTTGGGGAATGGCTTGCTTTCAAAATGTCCTTGTGGTTCTGACATTGTATTAATTCTACCTGAAACATAACTTTTTCCCATAAAATTTTGTTTAAAAATATTATGTTATTAAGTTTTAGAGTCATACATATAATTTTTTTCTATATAAATTTGGAATTAAAAATACTGTGCTAAGAGACTCAGATATTCTATGAAATTGGGGAATTAAAAACAGGCCACCTGCATGAGCAAAATATTAACTATGTAGTTCTTCTGTCTGGTTTTTTTATATTTGTATCATTACCTCATTGCTTATTTATTAATTTAATACTTAATTGATTGATTATTTACCATACATCAAAACTTATGTAGGCATTAGGTAGGCAAATATGAAAATTAATTCCTGAAAATTAGCTAGTAATCTAACAAAGGGTCCAAACACATAGAGAAATAATTTCCATACAGGTTAACACAATCTCCAGTTGATTGGAAGATGATAGTGAATTGAAACCTCACTAGTTTTGTCTTTGTGATTATTAAGGCTTCATAGCAGAGATGGCATATGATTTACCTTGAAGAAACAGTAGGAACATGTAACGTAGATGGGTGAGATCAATTGTACAGAGTCATGTTGGAGAAACTTCAGCCACTTTTTAATATTTGTTATGCAAAGTGCATATAGGTTAAAGGAAAGAGATGTGACTCTGAAGTTAGTTGGAGTTAGATTCTAAAGAGTATACAAATACTCCATAAGGTTGGACTTTTATCTCTTGGCACTGAGGACCAAGTCATGAAAATGTTGCTGGCAGGGAATCAGTAAGGCTTATTTTAAGAAGATAAGTCACAATATTGATGATTATGGATCATGGTAGGAAGATACTATTGACAGTAAACAATAAATGCCAATGTGATAAAAGCCTAAATAAATCTTTAAATTTTCTAAGCTATGGTAAAAGCTGGTGGCACCCACAGACTTCTATGAATTACAAAACATCAATATCTGATGATTCTAAATTTTACAAAAATGAATATGAAAGAATGGGCATAAAGCATAGTTACTAAAGATGACAACATTAATATTTTCTGAGCCACTGAGCCATAACATAATAATATCTCACGAGACTTTCCTTCAAGTTCTGCTCAGATAAGTATCCCTGGAGAGGGACATCCGGGGCACACTGAAGATGTACCCCAAGTTCTTTCTATCCTTTTTCACCAGGGTCACAAAAGTTCCCTCTTCTACTGAGAGTCTCATTCAAATTCCACAGTGGAATTGACCTGTGGATGTTCCCTTATCCCAGTGGTCAAGGAGAGGTCAGGCTGATACTCCTGCCAGGTGTTTTCATTCAAAGTCACTGAGGTCTCGGCTAAGGGGTTCAGGGAGACAGCCCTGTTCATGTCGCTCTTGAGTCTCTTAGTGTGACACATTTTAATTGCACAGTTTTTCAAAGAAGCACTTTTAACTTTCAAGGAATCTTTGTCTGATATCTTATGCTTCAAAGTGTCTAGTTAAAACTAGAGGGGCTGTATTAGAGCCAAAGAAATGAAGAATGTATATTGATACAAAACTAAATATAAGAGAAGGGTAGCCAACCTAAAGAAAATTAAGGAGCCAATTAACCACTTTCAAGTACTCAAGAAGTTCTTCTTTCTTTCTGCTTTACAATTTAATGTCATAACTTCTGGAAGAATGGAAAATTGTTACCACCTCTAAGCCATTGGGAATATTGGCTGTGAATATTTCACAGTTGCACTAGACAATTTATTGCAGCTCTATTTACAATCACCAAAATGTGGAAACAGCCTAAATGCCCACCAACCCAGGGATGGATTAGCAAGCTGTGGTAAGTGGAACACTATTCAGCCATTTAAAAAGATGGAGACTCGGCTCGGCACCTGTGGCTCAATCAGCTAAGGCACCAGCCACATACACCTAAGGTGGCGGGTTCGAATCCCCAGCCCGGGCCCGCCAAACAACAATGATGATTGCAACCAAAAAATGGCCAGACGTTGTGGCCAGTGCCTGTAGTCCCAGCTACTTGGGAGGCTGAGACAGGAGACTCGCTTGAGGCCCAGGAGTTGGAGGTTGCTATGAGTTGTGATGCCATGGCATTCTACCCAGGGGGATAGCTTGAGGCTCACTCTCAAAAAAAAAAAAAAAAGAAAGAAAGAAACCAGTCTGAGGAAGAGTGAAAGCCCAACTATACAAAAAATAGAAAAAAATCAGCCAGGCATAGTGAAAGGTACCTGTAGTCCCAGTTACTCAGGAGACTAAGGCAGAAGAATTGCTTGAGCCCAGGAGTTGGAGGGTGAGTTGAGCTGTGATAAGCCCATTGAACTCTAGCCAGGCCAACATAGCAAGACTCTGTCTCAATAAAAATCCCTAACAAACAAACAAAACAACCCAAGGCTACTGCATGGTGTCTACATTAAGGGGAAGTTCATGCATGGTGAGAACAGAAAACAACGGGGCATGAGAAGGGCCCTCTGGACGCCTTCCTTCCTCCTGACCTCCCACCAGGCCACCTGGCCCACCTGACTGACCAACTGAATGAACGAGTGAATGAATGAGTGAATATCTTCCTGGTACAACTAAAACTGGGTTTGACGGAGGCTGGGGAGGAATGGTATGAGGTTAGTGAACAAATACGGTACCAT
Organism: Galagoides demidoff; assembly: GCA_963574575.1. Taxonomy (NCBI): domain Eukaryota; kingdom Metazoa; phylum Chordata; class Mammalia; order Primates; family Galagidae; genus Galagoides; species Galagoides demidoff. Next base: position 58,116 of record CAUYQV010045685.1, read on the forward strand.
ACTGGAGGAACAAAGAGGAAGGGAAAATAAAGGATTTTATGTTGAAGGTAAAAGGATATGAAGGATAAAGGTACATAAACACTGCCTGCCTCTATTAAAATGCATTTTCACAAAACTAACAATTAATATATTCAGTTTTATTACTCATTAATTCTTTTGAAAATACAGCCAATATCAAGCCATGAAAAAGAGCGAGGAAATGTAAATTCACATTACTAAGTGAAAGAAGCCAACCTGGAAAAGCTCCACAGTCTATGATTCCAACCACTTGGTGCTCTTGAAAATACAAAGATACAGAGACAGTAAAAAGATCAGTGGTTGTTGGGGTGAGGGGTGAACAGGTGGAGCCCAGAGGATCTTATTGCAGCGGATCACAGAGGCATCGTGCATGATACAGCAAAGGTGGATTGGAGGTAGATACAGGACACTGTCAAAATGCACAGAATGTACAACACCAAGACTGAATATTAATGCAAACTACAGATTCTAGGTGACAGTGATGTGTCAGTGTAGGGTCATTGACTATAATAAACTGGATCATGATGGTGGGGGATGGGAACACTAGGGAACATTCTCGTATACTCCTTGCATACAAGAAATCTCTGCACCTTCCTCTCAATTTTCCTGTGGACCAAAAATTCCTCTAAAAAGTTGAATCTCTTTTTTAAAAACAAATGCATTCACCATTCCAAAATATAAAATACATTTTATAACTTTCATACAAACATATGACATATTCATATAACATTATCTACACGTATACTTTCATATGCACATAAGACAATCACACATATGTTGTATATGTACGTAGAAAACATGTATAAACCTTCCTTTTCAATAGATTGCCATCAGACAGGGTTGATTTTGCTTGTATTTTTGTGAGGCTTTTGTTTACTTTTTTGCTTTCTAAAAACACAACACTGCAAACTCCAGGTCTAAGGCTCCCATGGAACCCATACTTTGACTGAAAGGCAATGTTTTATTTCAAAGCATGCCCATGTTTTTAGTATGCTGCCAATCACTTTCCATAGTTCCTATGTGTCTCTAAATCCACATATTATATCACGTTGCAATTAAATCTTCTTCAGCAGATACACAGTCCAACAACATCCAGGGGCAGGAAGGGACACACTGACTCATAGGCGATAAAAATTCACAGTAAAGCCACAGATGTAGCAGAGTGAGAATTACCACACCAGCAGGAACTAGAGATAAAAGAGGATTACACAGGATGAAATGTAGTAATTGACTAGAAGTCACGGGAAAGTACCAGATGGATGTCACTGCTCTGTATAACTCTAATGCGCCTGTAGACTTTATTGAACATCACTAGAGGTTCACTTTTAGTATTTTCTTGAGTGTAATTGAAGTTTATTGATATGCTATTATTGCCCAGTTTAGATGTTACCATAAAAAATACAATTTGATGCACTTATATCTCCATAGAAATCTTGGGCTTTGCAGCTTAAAGTAAAAGCTCATAGTAATAATTGCCATAATATTTATTCCTCTTTTTCCATTAATCCTTAACATAGAATATGGACAGTAACTGCTCCAGATAGCATTGAAATGGCAGGGATATTTTCAAGAATGATTGGTGAACAAAATATCACACATGCAATTTTGGATACTATCAAGGGAGACTTACAAAGGATTTTTATGTCGAAGGTAAAGGAAAACAAATTTATGTGCTGAGATGAGTTGCTATAGGTGGTACAGTCCCTATTAGTTTTCATGGGTTTATTTCCCATTTACTTTTCAATATAGGACTAGGATAAAAATGACTGTCCAACCAAGCTACAATATTCATTCTGTAAACACAGAAATCTCAGATCTCAGCAAAAGACCCCCCAGCATAAGCATAGACCATTTCTCTCGGCAGCAAACATTTTAAATTAAGCTGAAAATAATGGGAGTGGAAACGAAGGCTTTTCAGAGCAGCAGAGAAAAACTCTTCTTGGGAATTCCAAGCACAGCTCGAGTCTTACCGCTGACAAGGTAGTCTAAACTGGTAAGAAGCTACTGTAAGGCAAAGGGCTACACAATCTGATTCCACGTTCACAGGATGGAAACCAAATTCCTTTGCTAAGGAAATGATTTAATTTTGACCTCTGGTGAGCTGAATTGAGCAAAATAAAGCCAAGAAAAGAAAACTGTGTGGCCTGGCCCCTGAAATCCAAGACTTCTGGAGGAATAGGGCCGGGGGTGGTCCCAGCTAAGGGAGATCCGTGTCATTTTCCCACCCCCACTCCCTCCAACCCACACACACACACTCCATCTCATGGACGCACCGGTCTCACCCCAAACACACTTCTTTCCATGGGTTGTCCAACTTCAGCAATGTGCTAGAGCAATGTACTAGTATTTGAGGAAAGGACCACTCTCTCCCCTGTGCTTCCAACCCCAGAGTACTATATCTCACAGGGCCTTTGTCCATGGACCAAATGTATGGTGATCTCCTTGAGTATCTGTCTAAAATTCAGATTCCTAGGCCACGTGCCAGCCCCATTGACTCAGACTCTCTGGGAATAGAGAACAAGGAATCCGAGTTGTTGATAAGCAACCTGGGCTAATCACATTCACAGGAAAGTCTGAGAAGCATTGACTTACAGTTTGCAACAGTCTGCTTCTGACAGAAGGAAATAAAGTAAAGGGAAGCATTGTACAATGTTCTAAGAAGGAAAAATCTTCTAGACGAGTTTAAAATCTTCTAAACTCCAGATCTGGAACATAGTAGGCTCTCAATATGTTGAATGCACACATGCATGAAAGACTTTGAAAGAATAAGGGATTCAGGATAGGATGTCAGCAAGATGGCCAGCTAGAAGCTTCTAGCACTGACCACCTACCCCAACCCCAACCCCAAAAAAGCCAATGAATAAACAACTACATTTCAACCGAAATAACTAAAGAAGAACACTGGGGAATAGCAAAGAAGCAGCAGAAACCCTAAGAGCACAGAAAGTAAGGTGGCCACATAGGGAAGGATGGAAACATCTGGTTCCTGCCACCCCATCCCCCCAGGAGGTACCAGCTTAGACCCAGGTGAGAAGAATATTTACTTCAAGGAGAAGGTAAGTAAGAGGACCCCAGCATCCACCATCACCACTGCACACACCTGCAGTCCTCACAGGCTAGGAGGACAGCTGAGGAAACTGCTTGGAGGGCACTCACTGAGCTACTCACAGAGAAGCAGTAGTCGGCACTGTTCCCCACCACTGCATGGAGCCACCTTGAAACAAGTGCCTCTGCTCAGCAACCCTGCTTTGGGAGCAAGGAGCCATTGCACTCCTCCATCCTGAGGCTTAGCCACCACTGCACTCTGCCTCCCTGATAGCAGGCCATCCCCAACAGTCACACTGCTACCTGCTGGCTCCAAGGGTCAAGCTACTGAAGACCCACCAAACCCTAGTCACTGGTGCTCTTTTCCCTTAGGGCTGAGCTGAAGTGGTGTCCCATCACTGGGAACCTGAAACCCCAAAGTACCAGAGGGGGCAGGCCCTCCTCCCTGTGCCACAGTCGAGCCAGCATTCTATCCTTCAAGGGCTCTGAGCCTCAAGCACATCAGAGCAGTTGCACCTTCCCACACCACAGCTGACATGGCACCCACCCCCTAGGCGTCCACAGGCTCCACTGACCCATACATCTGCAACTTTGGAGGCTGAGCAGATGCAGTGCCTCAAGTCCCAGGGAATCAGAGCCTTGGCTGAGCTGTGCCACTCCACCCTCCATCCCAAACAGCCACAGAGCCCTACCTACTTGGAACTGAACTAGCCCTTTGTAGTCAAGCTGCTGAGGTACCCTGTCTTTTTGGGGAGTGGGGTCATTGCTGTGCCATTGCCTGCCTCCTGGGGCCCAAGCCACAGTGGCATTGTGCTGCTCACAAAAGCCTGGGATACTCCAGGGTCCATAGGTACCACTGCACAGCATCTCATCCTCCAGAGCCCGAGCTGTCACTCTATCTTTTGGTTCTGGGTCCCAAACTGCAGCGGTGCCCTGGTCCTTGGGGCCCTGACCCCCAGAGCACTGTTTCTTCCTCAGAGTGGCATCAATCCTATATTTGGTCAGAGCAACAGATCTGGCTCAGTTTGAGAACTGCATCCACTCCTGCCTTGGAGAGTGAACCTGTGCCCTTAAGCCCCGGATTCTACAGTGGTTTTTCAAGACCCTCAGCCCAAGGACCCAGCTTCACAGCTTCTCTGAGCAACTATGTCCTGGATCCTAGTGTGTCTGTGGCTACCTGTGAGCTGTGTTGGACCCAACACCATGAGAGATCCCCTCAGGTAAGACTCCTCCAGTGAAAAGGACAAGAACAGGAGGGTCCTAAAAGCCCTAATAACCTAGATGACTAAGGCCTGCTGTCATTATAAACAGTGATCACAGATGAAGAAGCTGCACAGAGAATACACCACTGCACCACCCCCAACCAGTTACCGCACCCTGTCCAGCCAGCACCCTCAGCCCCATTTGCGGGGGAAAATTTTCCCCTGTGAAAGTCACTCTGTAGGATTTCTAAGAGGTGACTGTACCCTCACATATGAGACATAAATCAGGTACATGAGAAATAGCAAAAAGCAAGGACACTGGGCACAGTGGGTCACACCTATAATCCTGGGACTCTAGGAGGCTGAGGAGCAAGGATCACTTGAGACCAGGAATTTGAGATCAGCCTGAGCAAAAGCAAGACTCTGTCTCTACTAAAAATAGAAAAAGTAGCCAGGCATGGTGTCACTGGCCTGTAGTCCCACCTACTCAAGAGGCTGAGGCAAGAGTGAGCTTTGATGACACCACTGCACTCTAACCTGAGCAACAAGAAAGACTCTTTGTCTCCAACCAAACAAAACAAACACAAGAAAAAAACAAGGAAACAAAATATGACCCCATTAAAGGAATATAATAATTCTCCAGCAACTGACCCTCCAAAATGAAAATTTAGGAATTCCCTAAAAAGAAATTCAAAATAATGATCTTGAGAAAACTCAGTGAGATACAAGAGAATACAAATAGGTAAATTAGTGAAATCAGGAAGATAATTCATGCTGTAAATGAGAAATTAAATAATGAGATAGATATCATAAAAGAGGAAGAAACAGAAATCTTTCCACTGAAGAATTCAATGAAATAAAAAATTTCATTTGATACCTTCAACAGCAGACTAGATTAAGTAGTAGAAATAATCTGTTAACTGGAAAATATATCTTTGGAAATGATTCCATCAGAGGGAAAAAAAAGAAAAAAGAATGAGAAAGAGTGAATATTGATGTATGGGACTTATAGAACACCATTAAATGAACAAATACATTATAAGTCTTATAGGAGGAGAAGAAATACAGAAAGGAACAGAAAGCTTATTTAATAAAATAATTACTGAAAATTTCCCAAGTTTTGGAGAAGTAAGGATGTCCAGATCCATGAAGTTCAATGGTTCTCAAATAGCTTCAACAGATAATCTCTAGAGTATAAAGGAGATTTCTCAGCAGACATCTTGTTGTCTAGGGGAGAATGGGATGACATATTCAAAATACTATAAGGAAAAAAAAGGCTAATAGCCAAGAATACTATGCCAAACAAATATGTCCTTCAGAAATGGAGAAATAAAGTCTTTCACAAACAAACAAAAGTAGAAGGAATTTATTATTACTAGATCTGCCTTGCAAGAAATGCTTAATAGAGTTCTTACAGCAGAAACAAAAAGATGATAATTACTATTACAAATACGTATGAAAGTACATATAAGACTCACTGGTAGAGGTAATTACATGGTCAAATCCAAATACTCCAACTTTAATGATGGTATGTAAAGTATATATTTCTCTTGTATGAAAGTTAAAATTCAAAATGGTTACAAGGCTTCCAGGACTTCTAACAAACTGGCTTCAAGTTGGGGTTCCCATTACCCCCTCTTTGGGTTTGATTAATCTGCTGGAACAGCTCACAGACTCAGGGAAACACATTTGCCAGTTTATGATAAAAGAAACCAGAAAGGACACAGATGCAGAGATGCACAGGGCAAGGAATGGGGAAGGGCGTGGAGCTTCCCTGGGCCCACCCTCCTCAGGAATCTCCCTGTGTTCAGCTTTCCAGAAGCTCTCCAGAACCCCAGTCCTTTGGGGGGCTAGGTGTTGGCAGCTTCCTTACATAAGCATAATTGACAGTCCTGTAGAAACATGATGGGACAAAAAGCACATGATCTAAAGCCAGCAAGACCTGTCGGTTCAGACTTTTCTTGGCCTCTGTGCAGCATTCCTTCCTCTAGGGCATGAGGATCTTTTCACCCACAATCAAATTGAGCCCTCCCTCTGGCAAGTCAAAGAGGGACAGGGAAGGTCTGAGAGAGAACAAAAAGGATCATAAGAGACTATTAAAAACAAATACACATATATGACAACAAATTAGATAATCTAGAAGAAATGAGTAAATGCCTATAAAAATACAACCTCCCAAGATTGAGTCAAAAGGATAGATAGCCTGAACAAATCAATAACGATGTTATTGAACAAGTAATAATCTCCTAACACAGACAATCTCAGGACCGGATGGCTTCATATCTGAATTCTAGCAAACATTCAAAGAAGAATTAACACCAGTACCACTTAAACTCTTCCAAAAAATAGAGCCAGAGGGAATACTTTTAAACACATTTTATGAAGCCAGCATCAACTGATAACTGAGCCAGACAAAAATGTTACAAGAAAAGAAAACCACGGGCCAGTTTCTCTAAGGAACATTGATGCAAAAAATGGCAATCAAATATTACCAAACCAAATCCAACAGCACATCAGAAAGATTCTACATCATAACCAAGTGGGACTTATCCATGGCATGCAAGGCAGTTTAACACATGCAAATCAATTAATTAGTCAAATAATAGATAAAACCACATAATCATCTCAATTGATGCAGAAAAAAACATTTGACAATGTCCAGCAGACTTCCTTGATAAAAACTTTCAAGAGTTTAGGTATAGAAGGAAAATTCTTCAACATAATAAAAGCTATTTATGAAAAATCCACAGCTAACATTATAATCAATGGAGAAAAACTAAAAGTTCTTTCACTAAGTTCCAATGCACGGCAAGGATCCTCATGCTTACCACTTCTATTTAATATAGTAGTACTGAAAGTATCAGCAAAATCATTCAGACAAGAAAAATAAGTAAAAGATATCTGAATAGGAAATGAAGCAGTAAAATCATCTGTATTTGCAGGTGACATGATCCTATATGAAAAAAAAATCCATACCAAAAAACAAACAGTTAGGACTAATAAATTAATTCAGTAAAGTTTTAGGATAAAAAATCAACTTGCAAAAATCGGTGGCATTTTTATACACAAATAACAACCTAACTAAAAAAGAAATCAAGAAAAAAATTCCATTTAGGATAGCATCAAAACAATTAAATACCTCAAAATGAATTTAACCAGGGAAGGAAAGATCTATACACTGAAAAGCATAAAACATTGATAAAAGAAATCAAAGACACAAATAAATGGAAAGACAACTGTGATCATTGACGGGAAGAGTAAATACTGTGAAAATATCCATACTACTCAAAGTATATACAGATTCAACAGAATCCTTATCAAAATACCACTGGGACTCTTCACAGAAATAGGAAAAACAATCCTAAAATTCATATGGAACCATGAAAGATGCCAAATAGCTAAAATAATTCTTGAGAAAGAAAAAAATGTTGGAAGCATCATACTTCCTGATTTCAAATTGTATTAGAAAGCTATAGTAATCAAAGTCATGTGGTACTAACACACAGACCAGTGGAAGAGAATGGAGATCTCAGAAATAAATCCAAACATATACATTCAATTAATTGTTGGCAAGGGCACCAACAGGGCAAAATGAGGGAAGAAAAGTCTCTTCCATAAAGGTGAAATAACTTAGGGGACCTGGAAAAATAGACTCGGACCCCCACTTAGGTTAATTAATTGGTAATTTATTTTACCTGCTGCAGGGGCTGCTGCTCCGAGAGACAGTCAGTAGCCCATGTGTGAGGGTGAGTTATCTTTTATAGGCTTTGTGTAAGCATATTACAGAAGTGAAAGGTGGCTGGTTAAGGGGGGTTACAACTCAGGTAGTCATAGATACAGCAATGGAAGGATAATTAATACAGTTTCAGTTGACAATGGATACATTTTATATCACAATGGTTATGGTTATACAACAGTAATTAATCACGTCTCAGTGAGTTTTCCACCATTGTTCATCTACTGAGAACTTGGGGGTTTTGTGAAACTTGGGACTTTTTTCCTTGTACCTGAAGCTTGTTCTTAACTCTAGGAGGAAGAAGGGGGCCTGGGAACGTGTTCTCAGCCACCCTGGGGGGAGGAGGGACTTGCCTTGTTCCTGGAGTCGACTCTGGGGGGAGAAGAGAAGAGGAGGGAAATGGACTGGAGAGGGTAGGGGGGGAACGGGTGAGGGCTGGGGAACAGGAGTGGGCAGGGGAAAGAGGGCTGGGTTACAACAAAGGGTTCTAGGAAAACTGGATTTCTGCATGCAAAACATAAAACAAAATTGGATCCTATCTGATACACAAAAATTAACTCAAAATGGGTAAAAGACCTAAGTAGAAGACCAGAAACTATAAAATTCCTAAAAGAGAACATGGGTGGTGAAGAGGTTAATGTAACTTCATTTGGGGGGAATGAAGAGGTTAGAGGTTAATGTAACTCCACTTGGGAATGAAAAGATTAATGTAACTCCAGCTTGGAACTAACTCCCCACTCCTGTCCTGGGTAAGGTCGCCCAGGAGGAATTGGTCTGTCAGAAGGAGACTGGCTCCCTCCTCTGCACTTCTGGGCAGCCAGTCTGAAGGGGACCCGCTTCCCCACTCCACACTTCTGGGCAAGGTCAATCAGCTCAGGGGAGCCAGTCTATCAGAAACAGCAGAAACAGACAAGCAACCCTCCTCTAGAAAGTCCCTAACCATAACAGCTCAGCCAATAGTGACCCCTCCCGACCAAACACCCCATGGAATTCCTCTATGTGCTTTAAAAACCTCCACTCACTTCACTTTGGGGTCACCCCCGCCTACACTGTGGGGTGGAGTGACCCAGGCATATGCTTGCGTTTAAATATAAGCACTTCTTTGTTTTTACATGTGTGAATGGTAGTCTCTCAGCAGTGATTTAGGTCCCAACAGTGGGAAACTACCGGACATTGGCCTTGCCAGTGATTTTTTAGCTATCATGCCAAAAGCTTAGGCCACAAAAACAAAAATAAGTAAGTGGCACTACATTAAACTAAAAAGCTTCTTTCTGCACAGCAAAAGCCACAGTCAACAAAATGAAATGGTGAAATTTTCCTAGTCCACAAATCAGGAGAAAAAATATTTGCAAATATAAAACAAGGAGTCAATATCCAATATTTATAAAGAACTCACACTACTCAATCATGCAAAAACAAAAACTCAGTTTAAAAATAGGCTAAACACCAGGATAGACATTTCACCAAAGAAGACATAATTATGGCCAACAGGTAATGAAAAGTTCCTTAACATCAATAATCACAAAGGAAGTGTGAATCAAAACTACTATGAGATACGACCCACACCTGTTAAGAGAGCTATCATCGAAAACTCAAAAGATAACAAATGTTAGCAAGGTGTGGGGAAAAGGGAACTCTTGAAGACTGTTAGTGGGAATGTAGGTGGATACAGCCATTGTGGAAAACAGGATGGAGGTTTCTAAAGAAATTAAAAATGTAACTAACACATTTTGTAACAAATGTAACAAAAAGGCAATGTAATCACCACCTCACAAAAAATATCTGCAGGAGCACATTCACTGTAGCAAAACTCACAATAGCCAACATATGGAAGTAGCCTAAGTGTTTGCTGATGCATGAATGGATTAGGAAACTGTGATACATGTGTACAATAGACTGTGCCTCATCCCTAGAAAAGAACGAGATCTTGCCACTTGTCCCAAGATGGAAGAGTCTGGAGGCAAAGAAAATTACCTCATGGCCTCACTCACACTAAAAAAAAGAAAGAAAGAAAATAAAAAGAAAAAATACAGAGATAGAAAATGAATAGGGGTTTCTGGGGGGTGGGGGGGAGAGGAGAAGGAAAGAAAATGAGGAGATGTATGTCAGAGGGCAGAAAATAGCAGATATGTAAGGTAAACGTCTAGAGATCTGACCTGTGACATGAAGACTACAGCTAACAAAATTGTACTGTATATGGGATTCATATTAGATGAACAGATTTTGTGTCCATTGCCACAAAAAAAAAAATGGAGGGTATAACTACATAAAATAATGAATGTTAATTTATTTCGCTAGAGAAATCTTTTGACTGTCTATATGTACCCCATACACATCACGCTGTTCCTTTAAGTATACACAATAAAATTTATTTAAAAAAAAAACAAAGAAACAGAATAAAGTTTCACTTCTTTCATGTAAGCAACAATGAAGTCACATAAATGACAGCAAACATTCTTGCACCTGTTTTGGGAGAAAATGAATTCATATTCTCAAGTAGTTCACTATTTTAAGAGTGAAACAGGCAGAGGCTGGCCCAGCAACTCTGAATAGATGTGTGGACAGGGACACCAACGACAGGGTGGGCAGAAGAGAGCAAGAAAGGTGTGGGGCGGGGGCGGGGGGCTGTCTTCTTCCCTTACCTACTATCACGGTCTTGATTATAGTCAACAATCAGAGCACACACATAGGCAAATTTCCACTTTGCAACTCTGAGTAGAGCGAGTTACACTAAGAGCAACAGCGAAAGCCATCTGTCCTTACGCTGTGGCTGTGCACCAGCGCACCTGGCCCCAGCTGGCGCGTCCGTCTCTCCTGCTCGTCCTCCTCCTCCCGTCTTCACGTCTCCACCACGTCATCTGGATTCAGTTCGCGACTGCACAGCGAGCACAGAAGAGAAAGCAGATTTGTCTTTCCCTTAGCTGTTCCCTTAGGAACAGAAGCAGCGCCTTCCACAAAAGTTTGGAGCATTGGCTGTGGCTGGTTCTGAGTCGGGCTCTGCAGGTAGAAAATGTATGAGACGCAGCCTGTTCTCTCGGGAGTCCGCCCCAGCCATGGACTGGATTGCACCCTCCCCCTACCCCAACAGTGTTCATATGCTGAGCGGCTAACCCCCAGCACCTCAGAATGTGGGGCAGGCCGTGGGGGTCTTTAAAGTGGTAATGAAGTTGTAAAAATGAAGTCACTGGGGTGGACCGTAACCCAGAAGAGCTGGTGTCCTTGAAGAGCCGATGAGAGGTGAGGTGTATATTAACCAGTGCCATGTAAGCGTTCCTACCTGCATATGAAATCAGCACAGTGTACCCCACAAATGCATTAATGTGTACAGGATCTATGTGTTCATGATTTAATTAAAAAAAAAAAAATTTTAAAACGGGGGGGGGGAGATGAGGACACAGAAACACACAGTGACCACCAGGTGAACAGGCAGCAAGAAGACGGCCACCAGCGAGCCCCGGAGAGCTCAGCTGACACCTGATCGGGGACTTCCAGCCTCCAGGACCAGGAGGAAATTTGTTTGAGTCACCTAGGGCTTGTCATTTTGTTACATCCTTAGCAAACTGAGATTCGGAGGAGTCTCTGGGAAAGGCTGCAGGCGTCATTTTACAGGCCCAAGCCCTTCCGTGTTCCTTTCCCAGGGCCGCCCTAACAGAGTCCCGGATGAGGGGCTCACAACATGGAGATTCGCTTTCTTACAACTCCGGTGCTGGGCATCAGAAATCCGGGCGCGGGTAGAGCCGTGTTCTCGCCGAGGCTTCAGGCAGATGCTTCCTGGACTCGTCCAGCTCCTGGTGGAGGCTGGCACCCCTCAGCGTCCCCTCGCTGCAGCTGCGTCGCTCATCCTCTGCTGTCGCCCCCTGGCGTTTTTCCTGTGTGTGGCTGGCTTCACAGGGCCATCTTCTCATAAAGACACTAGCTACACATTGGAGCAGGGCCCACCCTATTTCCATGTGACAGCCTTGTACATCTGCAACGGCCCTATCTCCAAAGTCACCTCCAGAAGCACTGACCGCTAGGACTACAGTGTATCTTTTGTGGGGGACACAATTCAAGCCATAACAGCTTCTTACAAACATACCAGACGTTGAGGTATAAAGGCAAACTGACCCGTCAGGACAGTCACCTCAGGCCCAGGGGTTCCTGACTCTCAAATACAGGACCAAAGTCACCAGCAAATACCAAGCCGTTGAGACAGCAGCAAATGTACTCACGCCGGCACTCTGCTCATTCCTCCCAGATGACACTGTAACAAGCTGACCTTGCCTCACTCGGCCTTTGGAGTGATGCTCTCAGGCAAAGGCAGTACCTTCTCTTCAGGAGTGACTGGGCCACCTGTTCACCTCTCCCAGAGTGGCCAGGACGGTGGTGGGCACTACCCACCTAACACAGAACCTGCACCGAACCAAAACACTCATCAGAACTCCTTCCAAACGTGGCTTGAGATGCGGCCTGCCAAAAAGCATCATGGTTGTTAAATGGATGGCCTTATTTAAGTCAGAAATTTCTAAGGAAGGAAGACAGTGCCAAAGTTTATACTTCTAGAAATATCATACATATATATGTACAGTTTTGAGAAAAATGAGGAAACCTAACTGGTACACTGAAATGCACAAAAGAGAAGTCTTTGTCTTACCAACAAGCTGCAGGAAAAACCGAAGTGTTCTTTAATCACACCCTCAGTCCCTGAATTAATGCCAGTTAATTGTATCAAATGCCCCTCCTACTCAAGAAAGCCACAGAATCCACTTAGGGTGCTTGAAGCCAAGGCTAATTATCTCCAAATATCAGCGGCCATGGCACCAGCCACTGGGTGTCAAATCCACACGTGGTTAATTAGGATTCAGGGAACGGAAAAGGAAACGCTGACACCACCATGTGAGGCTGACTCCCCCACGGCAGCATCTAAATGGTCCCACTGACTCTGGTGGGTGGATCTCTGCACCTCCAGAGACCACAGGGCCTGAAGACTGGCTGGCTCTTGCCTGGCACAGTGGTGAAACTCAGAATCTTAGGGATCCAAATCCACGCCCCTGGTCCTGAGGGCAAGGCTCTGTGGGTATCTTTCTTGAGAGCTGTGAAGCGCTCTAGCCTGAGGTCATACCCAGTTATTGCTCTAATCCCTTACATTTCACCTCAGGGGCAGTTTGTTGCTTAAGGCATGTAAGCATGTATTTATTCTGCGACTATTAAGGATTGCCTGCTATTTCTCTATCCATCCTGTCCACAGTATTCCTGGGTGCCAGGCCTTGGGATTTGCTCTGGCATACAGCAGGTGACCAAAGGCACGGCTATTCTACTGCACAGCTTGTAGCCTGGCGGAGACGTGTTTTCCTGCTTCTGGATTCCCTGGTGAGGAAACTGTACCTCCAAACACTCCCAGCCCCTGGCCTACTACTAACTGCTCCTTCCCTAGTTGGTGGGCTTCAAATTCTCCATGCATGGAACTGAACCATCACAGATTCTCATCAAAGAAAAGTGGGATCTACTCCCTCCTTCTCTTCTTCCCCAGGAAAGGACCATCCGGAGAAGCGTGGACACTCGCAGACGCCCCTTGTTCCAAAGTCCACAAAGTCTGGATAGAGGAGACGGGAGTGGCGGGGGTGTTTCAGGGAAGGACATCAACACCTGATGGCAGAGTTGTGATTCACATACTTGGTGTGTGCCCTCACGTCAAGGCCTTACATCTATTAAAGAAACTAAGACACGTGATTTTAATACATAATGGCCAGTGGCATTAAAGAGATAGAAAGGGCCATGGTTCTGTGGGACAGAAAAGAGACAAAGCCAGAAACCAAATCGCACAATCAGCCCCTTGGGGTGGGCGTTTCCTTGGTGAGGAGTCTGCACGTGATGTCACTCAGGATTCCCAACCATGGTGGTGACAGAATAACTCCAACTTCCTTGATGACCTCTGGCACCACTGCGCTCTCTCATTACATCCTGTTTGGGGGGTTAGACGGAAATTAATGTTTTGATTATTCTTTGATAATTCACGTCCTAATAGCAACGATTAAAATTTCACAGTTGCAGTTTTTTTCTTCTTCATCTTTTTATTTCATGGCATAAGAAATAATGTTTGCATCTTTTGAGAATTTCAGGAAAAATATGGTACAAAAACCATAGAATAAGGGCCTTCATCTCAACAACTTATGACACTGAAAAGGAACAAGAGAAGTTGACATAATAGGACAAGGCAGAAAGCAAAATGTAGAAGATTTCAGAGTCACAGATAGACTCTGTCACTGCTTTCGAAATTTTTATCACAGATCTGCTCAGACTGTCTCTGGACCACTCAGTAGGTGATGGGTGACATTTCAGAGGGCTCTCTGACCAAATCCTCATTGTACATAGGGAGAAACTGTGTCAGCATCAATCCACATCTCAGAAGCATCCTGGTCCCAGAGATGACTACCCCTTGTGTTCCCTCCTCACTTGTCAACTACAGACTGTGGTCACAGAGATGTTCTCCTAAGTGACTCATCTGAAGAACACACAATGTATTTAAAAGGATATGACTTGCCAAGACCTTCCACCACGGTCCCAGCTTCATGATCTTCTGTTTTGTTAGGAAAATTCCTAGATGAAGTCACTGATGGCGTCAAATTAAAAAGAAGTAGAGGCCTAGAGATAGGGGCAGCTGGTGTGTCATGAACGGTCCCCTCCGGTCCATAGTCACATTTGTCAGCCTGCTGTATCCACAGGTACTCACAGACTTGTGTACACGTGCACACACACGCACGCCCCCTGCCCCAGAACACAGCTGACTGAGCCGGGGCTGGGCAACAGATCCAGGTGGGACTGAGGCCTCTTCTCTGGAATTTGGAATTGAGGAAGAGAGAGAATGACAGAGACAGAGACATCTGCTCAGCCTGCCCTGAAGGCAGAACAGCAGGAATAGCAGCAGCGTGCCACCCAGAGAAAGGAGTGGAGCACAGACCACAGAGACAAGGGAGCACGCCCTGGGTTTCTGCCAAATTCCCACTTCCTGTTTCTGATGTCAGTCCCATCCCTGCACTTGAGTTCCATGAAACAAACCTACCTGTATCTTGAATAATGAACTCCTCTTTTTCTTATTTGAGTTGGTTTTGTTACTTGTCGCCAAAAGTAACTGATACAATACAGGGGGGCATTAAAATGCCCCTGTCAGCAAAAGTCACAAAGAGCCATAACCCCTGGGGTACATCTGAGGTCACTCTCTCTGCTAATTCCCTTGGTCATGTGAACAGTACCTATCTGTTATTCTTTTTTTTTTTTATTATTAAATCACAGCTGTGTACATTAATGCAATGGGGTTTCCATTCAGATCAGGAACCAGGCAAGGTTGCCCATTGTCTCCACTGCTTTTTAACATTGTAATGGAAGTCTTAGCCATCACAATTAGGGAAGAAAAGGCAATCAAGGGTATCCATACAGGGTCAGAAGAGATCAAACTTTCACTCTTCGTAGATGATATGATTATATATCTGGAAAACACCAGGGATTCTGCTACAAAATTCTTAGAAGTGACCAAAGAATACAGCAGTGTCTCAGGTTACAAAATCAACACTCATAAATCTGTAGCCTTTGTATATTCATTTTTATATCCACAAAGATATTCTCCAGCCCCAACTCTAGGGCCCATGAGCCTCTTCTAGCAAAAAGAACTGCTTCACCTTGGCTTGGATGTGCCCAGTCTCTGCCATTGCCATGAAGATATGGATCAGCCCACACAGCTTGGATTAAAAAAAAAAAGTTCAGGGTGTCCAGCCCCGATCATCAAAGCGCGATGCCAGTCGTTTACATCAGGCACAAGTGGCTCCGTTTAACAGCTTTTTGAAAGGAAAAAAAAAAAAGCAGGGGGACCATTCTTGTCACTGCATTGAAAAGTGTGAAAATGATCATTTGGATAACACAGCTTCTGTCTCCAACACGGCGATGCCCACAATGTAGACGGAGATCAAAACAACCAGCACCGGCAAACAGTGCAACACATCTCAAGGAGAACACCCAGGGTTTCACTTTCTGATTTATTGAAAAGACTCATCACAGGTTGCTAGCCTTGCTCCTTTCTCTTTTCCAAAGCCTGGGTTTTCATGCCTGTCCTGGGCCAGCGTGACCGAGATAAGTCTCCACTGCCCTCCTTTAAAGCCTGCAGAAAACAGAGGTGCCCAGAGCTGGCCCGGAGCACCAGCCCCAGCTGCCACTGCCCTGGAATGTGGGCCACTGCGATGAAAGCCAGGATCGGGCGTCTCCAAAGCTTTGATTTGCAAGAACAGCTTGACATCCATAGCAACATGGTTAACGTGAAAAACACAAGATAAAAACATTCCATTTAATTAAAAGCCCACAGTTCAATGGTAGTATAATTATTACAAGTGCATTTTATGGCTGTCTGCATTCATTTTGGGTACATAAATTAATATGCAAATTGCCAGCCCCTCTCCTGTTCTTAAGAAGTTCCCCTATCAATCTTTTCTCCAACATGTCAATTGGATAAAGCCGTGGCTTTTTAAATGCAAAATAAAATTCACATTTATGGTCCTTCTGAAATCTCCCTGTGCTGGCAAGCTTTGTTTCAGATGAAGAGTGTTTAATGAACAGAGCTCACCTCTCTGTGAGGGCCTCAGGACAACACAGAAGAGGCCAAGACACTTCTAGGGTCTTCGCTAGTCAGGATTAGAGGCTATTTTTCATCTCAAGGACCACCTATCAAGGTATTTGTGATTCTCCATTCAGCCCTTCTAGGACTTTATTATGAGAAAATATTGTTCTGATTTACAAAAAGGAAAAAAATTCCCAACCCATAGACAGATGAACTTGATATTATTCACAAGGAAAATGCTATAACGAATTACTTAACAGATGGTTTGTGGGTATTTAGAAAACACTGCACACAGGCAGAGACTCTAAGAAATGGTGTGGGCAAGAACACGCCATGCCAATCAGAGCCCCTTTCCTCCTTTGATGGAGTTTCTAAACTGCGTTAATAAGAGCATTCCATAAATATATCTTACTGTCAAGAAGGCTTTGGGGAAAATCTTTTACAACTCTCTAGCAGGTGTCTACAGCACATGAGCCCTCTCTTGGAGCAGCCACACCCAGAGTGTGTTCAAGAATCAGGAGCTTGGACGAAGAACTTAGAAGTTTACTCAAAAGCACCATATTTGGTACTATTCCATCAGTATCCCATCAGCCTCAACTGAGCCCGAGAAAATATGTTTGAATAATTTACAGATGTCTCAAAGATAGGAGGGACAGCGAATAGACTCTCCATCAGAATTAAAACCCCTGAAACAAGACTTCTCAAGAGATTGAGACTATCTATTAAAAAAAAAAAGAAATCAACTTCCCCAAAATAAAGTTGACTTAACAATTCATTTAAAAGCAAAAAGGTTTTGGTTGCCTGGGGGCCAATAGTGCCTATTAACTTGACACAAAAATTTAAATAATGATGGTGGATCCATTAAAGTAACAACTATAGAATATATGCAAAATGAGGGCAAGACTTTGTCTTATTTCCTGCCAGTGCCAAGAACAGCATCTAACACATAGTAGGTGCTCAATGAATATTTATTGAATTACTAGCATATTTTCCATCCACCTTTTTAAGTTATAAATGAAATTTGCATTGATCACAAAAATTGGGGAAGCACAGAACACAAAGAAGAAATAAAAATTGCCCGTTGTCCTGAGATGATCTATATTAACATCTTAGCTTATTTCATTTAAGTCTTTTCTCTATGTACTTTTCACAAGGCCAAAATGAACAATATTGTGTCATGATTGATTTATATCATAAAAAATTATTTTCTATATCATTAAAATCTTCATAAATGTAATTTATATGATAATAGAATGGTGTCTTAGTTTCTATTTAGCCTGTTCCAAAATGTTTTATAGATTTAAATAATGCTCTGCTAAGTACCACTGCATGTAAAACTTTCCCTGTATTTCAGAATGAGTAAGACCTTTCCTGCAGTCAGAGTGTTATGCCCGAAATTCCCCAAGTGGCCCCAAAGAGACAGTCCGAGACACACTCTGATGTAAAAGCACGAGGTGAGTTTTATTCAGGCCCAGGGCCAAGCCCAGGCCTGGACTCTCCTGGTGTACATGCCGAGGAAGAGCCTCGAACCTGGGGTGGGGGAAGTTTTTATGGGGTACAGAAAGCAAGAAGGGTAGGGTTGGGTACGGGTACACTCTTGATTGGTGGTTGATGATTTCATTAGTAAAGGAGGATTTGCATTGGTACAGGTGAGGGGTGGGGGATTTCT
>CAUYQV010045687.1:0-17949 GCA_963574575.1 Galagoides demidoff
CAAGCGAGTCTCCTGCCTCCACCTCCCAAGTAGCTGGGACCACAGGCGCCCGCCACAACGCCTGGCCATTTTTTGGTTGCAGCCATCATTATTGTTTGGCGGGCCCGGGCTGGGGATTCGAACCCACCACCTTAGGTGTACATGGCTGGCGCCTTAGCCAATTGAGCCACAGGCGCCAAGCCTTATTTATTATTTTTTGTATTTTTTGAGAAAGAGCCTCAATCTGTCACCCTGGGTAGAGTGCTGTGGCATCCCAGCTCACAGTAACCTCCAACTCCTGGCTCAAGTGATTCTCCTGCCTCTACCTTCCAAGTAGCTGGGACTACAGACACCAGCCACAATGCCCAGCAATTTTTTAGTTGTAGTTGTCATTGTTGTTTGGCAGGCCTGGGCTGGATTTGAACCCCGCTCTTGGTGTATGTGGCTGCACCTTAGGCGCTTGAGCTACAGGTGCCAAGCCTGAAGAATCTTTTTTTTTGTTTTTTGAGACAGAGCCTCAAGCTGTCCCCCTGGGTAGAGTGCTATGGCATCACGGCTCACAGCAACCTCCAACTTCTGGGCACAAGTGAGTCTCCTGCCTCAGCCTCCCAAGTAGCTGGGACCACAGGCGCCTGCCACAACGCCCAGCTATTTTTTTTTGATTGCAGCTGTCATTGTTGTTTGGTGGGCCTGGGATGGATTCGAACCTGCCACCTTGGGTGTACGCGGCTGGCGCCTAAGCCTCTTGAGCCATCATTGTTGTTTGGTGGGCCCAGGCTGGATTCGAACCTGCCACCTTAGGTTTATGTGGCTGGTGCCTCAGCCACTTGAGCCACAGGCGCCGAGCCGAGCCTGAAGAATCTTAGTTTTGGCAAATTTTTAGTTCTTCATAAATTCTTCCCAAGAAATTGGAAAAAACTCTCAGTATATAATCTTAGTTGGCTTCCTTGGCTTAGCTCACAGAATTCCAGTTTGCATTGGAATAGACATTGTTCACCCATTTGACTACACATTTATTTTATACAATCTCCTCTGCCTGAGGGTGATTTTGTAAATTATTTATTTATTTATGTGTTTTTATTGAGACAGAGTTTTACTTTGTCACGTCACCCTCGGTAGAGTGCTGCAGTGTCACAGCTCACAGCAACCTCAAACTCTTAGGCTCAAGCGATTCTCTTGCCTCAGCCTCCCTAGTAGCTGGCACTACAGGCACTCACAATGCCTGATTACTTTTTTTGTTTGTTTGTTTAGCAGGCCCAAGCTGGGATTGAACCCATCGGCCTCAGGGCATGTAGCTGGTGTCCTAACCACTGAGTGACAGGCACCCCTGATTTTGTAATTTAGCATAACTTTGGATAGGATGTTGTAATGGGAAGCCTATTACGCAGAAGCCAATTATTTAAAACTAATGTGATTATAGTAGTCCCCACATATTGAGGGTACATTGAAAATGACTCTTCTGGCTCAGCGCCTGTGGCTCAAGAGGCTTAGGCGCCAGCCGCGTACACCCAAGGTGGCAGGTTCGAATCCATCCCAGGCCCACCAAACAACAATGACAGCTGCAATCAAAAAAAAAAAATAGCTGGGCGTTGTGGCAGGCGCCTGTGGTCCCAGCTACTTGGGAGGCTGAGGCAGGAGACTCACTTGTGCCCAGAAGTTGGAGGTTGCTGTGAGCTGTGATGCCATGGCACTCTACCCCGGGGGACAGCTTGAGGCTCCTGTCTCAAAAAAAAAAAAAAAGAAAAGAAAAGAAAAGAAAAAGAAAATTACTCTTCTTTGACAAGTTCTGCAGTCCCATGGGGCTGTGAAAGTGTGTGGTGTGGCAAAGACCTGGATGCAGGAGAAACTCAGGGGCAAGGATAATAGCCCTTTTCTCTCTCCCTGGTAGCTAGCATAGCACTCAGCATGTTCATTCCTTGGCATACAGTAGCTCTACCAACTCTACATTTTTTCTTTTTTTTTGAGACAGAGTTTCTCACTCTGTTGCCCTGAGTAGAATGCCTCATTATAGGGAGTCATTATAGCTCACAGCGACCTCAAACTCTTGGGCTCAAGTGATCCTCTTGCCTCAGTCTCCAGCATAGCTGGGACTACAAGCATCCATCACAATGCCTACCTGGATAGTTTTTCTATTTTTTAGTAGAGAGGGGGTCTTCCAACTGCTCAGCTCAAGCAATCCACCTGCCTTGGCTTCCTAAAGTGCTGGGATTACAGGTGTGAGCCACCAGGCTCTAGCTTATCAACACTACTTTCTAGCTGTGTGATACTGGGCAAATTACTCAACTCCTTTGAAACTCAGTATCTAATAAACACTACACCTGATTGAAAGGATTTATGTAAAGAAAAAATGAGCCCCTTAGTCCCTGATACATGGCAGGTGTTCAGCAATTGTTACTTCTCTTCCTCTTTACTTCTTGTGTGTTCCCCCCCCCTAGTTATAAATTATTTGAGTCAGGGACTTTGTCCTCCTTTGTATGCCCAGTACCATACAACCTTACACGTGATAGGTGTCAATTCATTCACACATTCAGTGAATCCTGGAGCATGTACAAACGACAAAAGCTTAGAGTTGAGAGAGAACAGGCACATTCAGGAACCCCAAATAATTGAATATAGCCCAAGCAGATGTTTTAAGAAGAGATGATGAGAAATGAGGTTGGTTAGTCTGTTAGTCTGGATAAGCTCTCAAAGGGCTTTGTAGAAATTTTTCTTTTTTCTTTTTTTTTGACTGGAGCTGGGTTTGAACCCACCACCTCTGGTATACGGGACCAGTGCCCTACTCCTTTGAGCCACAGGCGCTGCTCTTCTTTTCTTTTTTTTTTTTTTTTTTACAGACAGAGTCTCACTTTATCACCCTTGGTAGAGTGCTGGGGCATCATAGCTCACAGCAACCTCCAACTCCTAGGCTTACATGATTCTCTTGCCTCAGCCCCCCTAGTAGCTGGACTACAAGTGCCCACCACAACACCTGGCTACCCACTGAGCCACAGGTACCGCCCCTAGTTTGTAGAAATTTTGGACTTTATCCCCTAAGGCAGATAATTGCCACAGAACCAGGGAGTGTCAGGACTTTTGTTTGTTTGTTTCTTTTCTTTTCTTTTTTTTTGAGACAAAGTCTCACTATGTCATCCTCGGTAGAGTGCTGTGGCATCACAGCTCACAGCAACCTCAAACTCTTAGGCTTGAGCAATTCTCTTGCCTTAGCCTCCCAAGTAGTTGGGACTACACCTGCCACAACACCAGGCTTTTTTTTTTTTTTTGGTTGTAGTTGTTATTGTTGTTTGGTTGGCAGGCCCAGGGTGGGTTCGAACCTGCCAGCTTCAGTGTATGTGGCTGGCACTCTAGCTGCTGAGCTACAGGCACGGAGCCTTCTGTTCCATTTTTATTTTACAATGGTTTGGGCTTCTGAAATTTAAGTATGCTTAAGAATCACCAGGGAAGCTTGTTAAAAGGTAGATTCCAGAACCACACTGATAGCAGACCCTAGAATCTGTATTTAAACCAGCACCCTGAAAATGAATTTAAAAAGATGTAAATGCTTTGGGTGGCGCCTGCGACTCAAAGGAGTAAGGCACCGGCTCCATATGCTGGAGGTCAGCCACGGCCAAAAAAAACGAAAAAGATGTAAATACTTAATATTGAAATATTAACATTTTAGGTTTCTCTTACGGATAAGAGATAGCACAAATGGACCAAAGGTTACATACAGGTGGGAGTCTTATGTAAATATTTGTAACGTGTATGAATTATATAGAACTGAAATTTGTAAGACACAGTAATTGAACTGTTTGTATTTTGTATATTAATAAATTTCTTTCTTTTTTTTTTTTTTTGCAGTTGGCTGGGGCTGAGTTTGAACCTGACACCTCTGGTATACGGGGCCAGTACCCTACTCCTTGAGCCATAGGTGCTGCCCAATAAATTTCTTTTTTTTTTTTTTTTTGAAACAGAGCCTCAAGCTGTCGCCCTGGGTAGAGAGCTGTGGCATCACAGCTCACAGCAACCTCCAACTCCTGGGCTCAAGTGATTCTCCTGCCTCTGCCTCCCAAGTAGCTGGGACTACGGGCGCCAGCCACAATGTCCAGCTGTTTTTTGGTTGCAGCTGTTATTGTTTGGTGGGTCCAGGCTGGATTTGAACCCGGTAGCTCAGGTGTATGTGGCTGATGTCTTAGCTGCTTGACCCTCAGGGGCCAAGCCATAAATTTAATTTTTATTAAAAAAAATAAATAGGGTGGTGTCTGTGGCTCAAAAGGGTAGGGCGTCAGCCCCATATGCCAAAGGTGGGGGGTTCAAACCCAGCCCTGGCCAAAATAAATAAATAAATAAATATAAATAAACCAGCACCCTGGATGATTCTGATTTACTTAAATATTCAAACACACTGGGAACAACTTAAAACAATGAGATCAGAGGTGGGGCATGATGGCTCAGGCCTGTAATCCCAGCACTTGGGAGGCGGAGGTAGGTGGATTGCCCTAGCTCACAGGTTCCAGACCAGCCTGAGCCAGAGTGAGACCTAGTCTCTAAAAATAGCTAGGTGTTGTCCCAGGCGCTTGTAGTCCCAGCTACTCAGGAGGCTGAGGCAAGAGAATTGCCTAAGCCCAAGAGCTGGATGTTGCTGTGAGCCGTGACACCAGGGCACTCTACCGAGGATGATAAAGTGAGACTCTGTCTCTAAAAAAACCGAAATAATAGGGCGGAGCTTGTGGCTCAAAGAAGTAGTGCGCTGCCACACATACTGGAGGTGCTGGGTTCATTTTTTTTATTATTTTATTTATTTGTTTACTTTTTGAGACAATCTCACTTTATCACCCTCAGTAGAGTGTGTGGTGTCACACAGCTCACAGCAACCTTCAACTCCTGGGCTTAGGTGATTCTCTTGCCTCAGCCTCCGGAGTAGCTGGGACTATAGGGGTCCGCCACAACACCCGGCTATTATTTTGTTGCAGTTTGGCTGGGGTCAGGTTTGTCACCCTTGGTATATGGGGCTGGTGCTCTACCCACTGAGCCACAGGTGCCACTCCCTATTTGTTTATTTTTTTAGAGACATAGTTTCACTTTTGTTGCCCTTGGTAGAGTCCTGTGGTGTCATAGCTCACAGGAACGTCCAGCTCTTGGGCTTAGGCGATTCTCTTGCCTCAGCCTCCTGAGTAGCTGGGACTACAGGTGCCTGCCACAATGCCCAGCTATTTTTTTTTTTTTTTTTGGTTACAGTTTGGCCAGGGCTGGGTTCGAACCCGTTACCCTCAGGATAGGGGGCCAGCACCCTACTCACTGAACCACAGGTGCCGCCTGAGGTGGTGCGTTCAAACCTGGCCCCTGCCAAAAAAAAAAAAATTTTTTTTTGATTCAAAGGCCAAACTTGGTGACGCCTGTAGGTCAGTGGTTAGGGCACCAGCCACATACTCTGGGGCTGGTGGGTTCAAATCCAGTCAGGGCCTGTGAAACAAAACAAAAATAGCCAGGCGTTGTGGCAGGTGCCTGTAGTCACAGCTACCAGGGAGGCTCAGACAAGAGAATTGCTTGAGCCCAAGAGTTTGAAGTTGCTATGAGTTATGACACCGCGGTATTCTACCCAGGATAACAAAGTGAGACTCTGTCTCAATTAAAAAAAAAAAAAGAGAGAAAAAACGGCCAAACTTAAGGAGCTGGAAAGCCACTAGTTTCCGTGAGGGCACAGGTTCCCTACCCCTGAAGAAATTAAAAACTGCAAAGAGAATTAAGAGTAGGCCAGAGGTGAGAGGAAAATATACATCCTGAAAAGACAGAGAGTTTATGAGAAAAGCAACAAGCTGGGGGGTGGCACCTGCGGCTCAAAGGAGGAGGACACCAGCCCCATATACTGGAGGTGGCAGGTTCAAACCCAGCCACGGGGGGAAAAAAAAAAAAGCAACAAGCTGGGAAGCATGCTGGATTCAGCAGGGAAGCCTGTGTGACCTTGTGGAGAGCAGTTTCAGTGGTGCTATGGGGACAGACCAGATTGCAGTGGATTGAGGAGTGAGTGGGAGAGGAGCAGGTGCAGGCAGCTGTCATGGGCATTTTTAAAATTTGTTTGGCCAAGAACGGAGAGAGCTATGATGGCAACTTAATAGAATTGAGCCTTTTTTTTCTTTCAATGATACTGGAGAAGTGGAAGAAAATACAGTGATAGAGGCATTAATAAAGCCCATGGGCATCAGTGTGATGGGTCCCACTGCACAGACTTGGAGATCGTTCTTCAGACAGGAGGGATGTCTATTTTTGTAACTGGATGGAAGGAGAAAGGGATTGGTTGGTTTGGAAGATTGATGTTGGGTAGTTCTCACTTATGGACTGTTTCCTCTTGGAAGTCGAAAGGCCGTGAGGAGGTGGTTGAATGAATAAAGTTAACATTTTTCCTCAGCTAGTCAAATTCTGGTGTTACCAGCAAGGAAGTAGTCATACACTTGAGGCAAAAGCCGGGCGGGAAGTCGGTTGAGGTTTACGCTTTAAAAGATAAGGCTGACTGAGAGGAAGTAGAAGTGTGATCTTCCTCTAACCATGGGGAGGGCTGCATTTGGTCCACTGAACAAGAGGGTTTTTTCCAGAACCTCATGCTGGGGCTTTAAGTCAGGCTCCCCCTTCCTCGTGTAGTCATTCAGCCGTTTCTGGCCTGTGGCTTACTTCTAAGGCCTTGAGCCTCCCCGTCCCCACCAAGGACCAGCTGGAAGCCATTTTGATTATGCTCCACCACAGAAGCAGGACAATACAGCCCCGCCCAGAGCCAGGCGCGCCCCCGCGGCAGGCCGGGTGCGCGTGTCCGCGCCTCTTCCCGCCGGCCCGGCGGGCGCCCGGCCCAGGCCGCGGTGGCGCGGGGCGGGGGGGGTGTGGGTGGTTATATAAGCGTTGCGCGCTCCCGCGAGCCTGCAACCAATGAGAGGCCCCGGAGGCTCGTGCTCGCGCACGCAGGGTGGGGGGAGGGAGCGCACGACGTGCGCGCGACCTCTCCCTCGTCCACCGCTGCCGCCTCCTTCTTCTGCCGCTCCTGGTGGTGCCTGTGTGCTCGTTCGGTGCGGACCTGGTACCTCTTTTGTGAAGCGGCAGCTGAGGAGACTCGGGCGCTCGCCATGGCAGATGAAAAGCCTAAGGTGAGTTCGGCGCCGGCTTCCTTGCCTCGCCTTGCGGTCGGGGTCATGGCGCGGGCCGGGGTCCGGCCTCAGCCGCCGCGGGCCGCCCGCGCCTTCTCGGGCCCCCCATGGGGCGGCCGCGGCTCAGGCCCGGGCGCTCCGCGCCATTTTCCTCCCTCCCTCCCTTCCTCCCTCCCGCGCCGGAGGAGGCTCCGCCGCCCTCCCCCGCCCCCAGTGGCCTCCGAGTGCGCGCCGAGCGCGGGTTGGGCGGGCGGATCGCAGGCGTCTGCGGGCCCACCAGCTCCGAGCGGGGCTCCTCGGCCCCGCGGGCCCCGCGCGCGTGAAGAGGCGTTAGAGCGCGCGGGTCCATCTCTGCGGACCCCGTGGGGGCCGCGGTGGGGTGTTGCCGCCTGCGTGGTGGCGGGAGTCCCCTGGGTCTGGGCTTCATTTTTCGGGGGTGGGGGATGCGGGCTCGAGGGGACCCCTGCCTTGGGCCGCGGCGGCGGTGTGAGGCGTTGGGGCGAGTTAGTGGGCTGCGGATGGCTGGGAACCGGGCCCGCGGGCCGTCTCCTGGGGGTCCAGGGGTCAGGGGATTCCCGGGGAGTGTTTCCCATTTAATGGCCTCGGGGCCTGAGGGGGGAAGGGCAGCGGCTTCCACCTGGGTTCCGGCGAACCCCTAACCTCGGAAGACTCTGGTTTGGCGGAGTTGGCAGCACGGGTACGAACAGGGAGACTTTGGAGGGCTTAACTTTGATGCGGCTTATGAAGGAGGCACCGGGAGACTTGAGGGGACTAGGGGACACATCAGGGCACACGGGACTTCTTTGGGATGGTTTGGTGACATCCCCCTGCGCTTTGCTTTTCTGAAGTGATTTAGGGGCTACGCAATTCCCTCTTCACTGGATTTGGCTAACTTCAGGTTGGGTTGGAATTTCCAAGAAGACTTAGAATGAACCTGTGTGTTTGACCCATGACAACAAAGGGGAGGGGAGAATAAGAGCCCTTGGTTGAAAATAAGCGAAAACGAAACTCTTAATAGAGGCGAACATTAAACGTGCTGAGTTTACCACTGCTCCAGAGAGAATTGGAGGATAGTTCTCCATTGAGTTTTTTTGAAAAATGGAGATTGGGTTTTAGTTATTAATCTGATAACTTTTTAATAAGAGAATAGTAGTGAGTTTTGAGTTGCAAGCTCTAGATTTATTTTCTTGCACTCTAATTCATCACTTGGACTTAAAGCCCCTTGAAGAGAAGGGACACTTTTGGGGGGAGAAATACATTTTAGTAGTGACATAAACTGCCGCATTTTAGAATATTGAGCTTCAAAGAGAACATTGCAGTAAATTCAGTGGGACCCATTTTTTAATAATCTGGCCAGGCACAGTGGTCACATCTGTAATCTTAACACTTTGGAGGCTGAGAGGAGATAATAAGGGTCCTAGACAATCCCAGGGCAAAGCAAGATCCCTTTCTCTACAAATTAAAAAAAAAAAAGCCAGGACTGGCAGGGACCTCTAGTCTCAGCAACTCAGGAGGCAGAGGTAGGAGGATCTCTTGAGCCCAAGAGTTTGAGGTTATAGTGAGCTGTGATGACAACACTGCACTTAGGCTGGGCAACAAAGTGAGACCTTGTCTTAAAACAACAAACTGTTGCAGTGGATGATAATTGCATGTTGTCTATTCTGTTTCTGTGATCTAAATAGACTAATACTGTTACTGCAGGATCTCTCAGTTTTCAGCAGCTGAAAATAGCTGTACACTGTTTTTGTTGCACAGAATGGGAAACCTGTTGATTTCTGAAGCAACTTGGATTGTTGCTTTAAAAGGTGGGACTTTTTTTTCCACATTTTCCAAATTATATTTTTATTTTTCTTTCAACAGGAAGGAGTCAAGACTGAGAACAACGATCACATAAATTTAAAGGTGGCGGGACAGGATGGTTCTGTGGTGCAGTTTAAGATTAAGAGGCATACACCACTTAGTAAACTAATGAAAGCCTATTGTGAACGACAGGTGAGGAATTAATATGTGCACTTCCCTGAATAAAACTATTTTTTAAAAAATCTTATTTTCTTGACAAGAAACTGCACTAGCATAGCATCCCAGTGAATATTTTTAGTAACATGAATGTGTGCTTATATTTGTCGTGAGTTTTATCATTGATTGCTGTATCGGTTCTTTATGAGAAACCTTAGGTAGGGCTTGCTTAGTATTACATGATTCTAGATCTGTACCAGAAATGTATCAAATATACTTACATCACTTGTTTTTTTCCCCAAGGGAATGTAATTTTATGTTTACAAGAAAATGAGTAAATTGGTAAAATTTGTTATCAGACTCCTTTTTTTAAAATTCAATTAAAATGCTTCTCCTGGGAGGTGCCTATGGCTTAGTGAGTAGGGTGCTGGCCCTATATACTGAGGGTGGTGGGTTCAAGCCAGCCCCCACCAAAATGCAATAAAAAATAGCCAGGTGTTATGCGGGGCGTGTGTAGTCCCAGCTACTCAGGAGGCTGAGGCAAGAGAATCACCTAAGCTTAAGAGCTGGAGGTTGCTGTG
This sequence comes from Galagoides demidoff, assembly GCA_963574575.1. NCBI lineage: Eukaryota > Metazoa > Chordata > Mammalia > Primates > Galagidae > Galagoides > Galagoides demidoff. The sequence continues at coordinate 9,623 of CAUYQV010045687.1, forward strand.
AGCTGTGATGCTAGGGCACTCTACCAAGGGCAACAAAGTAAGACTCTGTCTCTAAAAATAAATATAAAATGTTTCTCCTGTCAAAACATTTGAGTATTTTAACCAGTTTGAAAATAAAATGTGAGTTTAAGGACATTGCAATTTTTCTAAAGTATGTACATTGTGATATTTGGTCTTTTACAATAAATAGTGAATGACAAAAAAATTTACCTTAGCCAAGTATAAATACTGCTATATTATAGGGACATTTGCATTTTACTCAGAAAAATAAGGTGTAGATATCACAAAGAGAAAATAGAAAATTCTGCTCTCTTGATTTGAATGGATGTTGGAGGTAAATATAAGCTTTTACTACAAGAAAGGAGGTTTCTTTTATGATGTTAGGTCTGTAACAAGACAAAAAGGGTGGCTTGGCACCTGTGGCTCAAGCGGCTGAGGCGCCAGCCACATACACCTGAGATGGCAGGTTTGAATCCAGCCTAGGCCCGCCAAACAACAATGACGGCTGCAACCAAAAAATAGCCGGGCATTGTGGCGGGCACCAGTGGTCTCAGCTACTTGGGAGGCGGAGGCAAGAGAATCGCCTAAGCCCAGGAGTTTGAGGTTGCTGTGAACTGTAACATCACGGCATTCTACCAAAGGTGATAAAGCGAGACTCTGTCTCTAAACAACAACAAAAATAAAAACAGAAAAGGTGCAAATAGAGCAAGCTTTAAACCTGTGTATAAGTTGGAAAATTGAGTTGATACTTGAACCTTCTACACATAAGGAAGAATGTTTGAAACAAGCAGTGAAGCTTATAATGTTAGACAGGGAGGTGTTTAAGATTAAACTTCCTGGTTTGGCGCCAGCCACATACACCTAAGATGGTGGGTTCGAATCCAGCCCAGGCCCTCCAAACAATGGCTGCAACCAAAAAATAGCCAGGCATTGTGGCAGGCACCTGTGGTCTCAGCTACTTGGGAGGCTGAGGCAAGAGACTTGCTTGAACCCAAGGAGTTGGAGGTTGCTGTGAGTTGTGATGCCATGGCATTCTACCCAGGGGGACAGCTTGAAGCTCTGTCTCAAAAAAAAAAAAAAAAGATTAAACCTCCTTTGGGAGGCTAAGGCTGGTGGATTACCTGAGCTTGCAGGTTTGAGACCAGCCTGAGCAAGAGCAAAACCCTGTGGCCTGTATTCCCAGCTATTGGGGATGCTGAGATGAGAATCACTTGAGTCCAAGTGTTTGAGGTTGCTGTGAGCTGTGACGGCACTGTACTCTACTGAGTGAGGGAAACAAAATAAGACAACTCTGTCTCAAAAAAATAAAAATGAAGGAAACAGTGAAGTTGTAGACTTCTTTGAGTGTTTGAAGCTTTATTTTATGCCTTAATGTATTCACAATGTAATATGAAAATACGGTATTCTTTTTCTTCATATGTAAATGTTACAGTTGCTTATAAAGGTACTATTTTATTTTATTTTATTTTATTTTTTAGTCTCTCACTATGTTGCCCTCGGTAGAGTCCTGTGGCGTCACAGCTCACAGCAACCTGAAACGCTTGGGCTTAAGTGATTCTCTTGCCTCAGCCTCCCAAGCAGCTGGGACTACAGGCACCTGCCACAAGACTCAGTTATTTTTGTTGTTATTATTGATGTTAATGTTGTTTAGCAGCCCCTGACCAGGTTCGAATCCACAAGCCCTGGTGTATGTGGCTGGCACACTAACCACTGAGCTATGGGCGCTGAGCTGAAAGATACTATCTTTAACATACTCTCATTTGAAACAGTTGCAAAGAAAAAAATATAGTCTTATTTAAAGCATTTTGGTGAAATTCACCTAAAAATTAGTAAATATGAACTTTTTTTCTTTTGGGGAGGATTCTCACTATTGTTCAGGCTAGTCTCCAACTCCTCAGCTCCAGAGATCTTCCTACCTTGGCCTCTTGGAGTGCTAGGATTACAGGCCTGAGCCACCACACTTGGCCTAAATACAAATTTTTAAATTATGCTAAGATTTGTGCCTGGCTATCTTCCACATTTGAACACTAGTGCCCCTTCAGGTTACAGGGGAATTTAAAAAGGTAATCATTTTATAGAACTTAATGTAGCAAAATCTTATCCAAAACGGGAACTCATGCTTCAACTTTGTGTTCTTTTGTTGTTGTTTTTTTTTTTTTTTTTACTATTCCTTTGGACCCCTCAAGGAAAGAGAGGCCAACCTGACATCCTGAGAACTCTCCACATTATGAAAGTCACATGAGTAAGGCCAAGTATAACCATGCAGAACTGGGAGAGTCAAACTTGGTGATTTGAACAGTATCGTCTGCGTATCTTATTTTTCTATAGTTATCAGAGAATTTTAGGGTTTTTTTTTTTTTTTTGAGATGGAGCCTCAAGCTATCCCCCTGGGTAGAGTGCCATCGCATCACAGTTCACAGCAACCTCCAACTCCTGGGCTCAAGCGAGTCTCTTGCCTCTGCCTCCCAAGTAGCTGGGACCACAGGCGCCCGCCACAACACCCGACTATTTTTTGGTTGCAGCCGTCATTGTTGTTTGGCAGGCCCGGGCTGGATTCGAACCCGCCACCTTGGGTGTACGTGGCTGGCGTCCTAGCCGATTGAGCCACAGGCGCCGAGCCAGAATTTTAGGTTTTATTATTTATTTGGAGAGAACTTTACTCCCTATTCTGTGGTTGAATGCAGTGGCATCATCATGGCTCACTGCAACTTCAAGCTCCTGGCCTTAAGCTATCTGGGACTACCAGCACAAGCCACAGTGCCTGGGCTAACGTTTTATTTTTTTTTTTTTTTTGAGACAGACTCACTTGAGCCCAGGAGTTGGAGGTTACTGTGAGCTGGGATGTCATGGTACTCTACCCAGGGTGACAGCTTGAGGCTCTGTCTCCAAAAAATAAATAAATAAATAAATAATGCTCTTATTACTGGCTTGGGTCCCACAGGAGCTTTATATTTATCTGCTATTTGCCAGATGCCTACTAAGTGTTGGGGGCATTGTATTACTTCACAGAAAAACAGCACATAGCATGTTCTCTGTACTCCAGATTATTATTATTTTTTTTTGAGACAGAGTCTCATTTTATTGTCCATGGTAGAGTACTGTAGCAGCACAGCTCACAGCAACCTCCAGCTCTTGGGCTTAGGCAATTCTCTTGCCTCAGCCTCCCAAGTAGCTGGGACTAACAACGCCCAGCTATTTTTTGTTGCAGTTTGGCTAGGGCTGGAATCGAACCCCCCACTCTGGGTATATGGGGCCGGCACCCTACTCACAGAGCCAAAGGCACTGCCCTCCAGATTAGAGGAGATTTTTCTGAGGTTGACAGTTAACAGGTTAATCAAATTTTTGTGTTTCCCTACTGTGTTAAAATCAATTTACTATATTATCCAGGATAAATAAAGTTTTCCTTGAATTATCCTAGTTACTAGATTTAGGATTTGGATTATATTTGACTCACCTTGTTAGGATCTAAAATCAATTTACTGTATTATCCAGGATAAATAAAGTTTTCTTCGAATTTTCATAGTTACTAGGTTTTTTTTTGGAGACAGAGCCTGAAGCTATCCCCCTGGGTAGAGTGCCATGGCATCACAGCTCATAGCAACCTCCAACTCCTGGGCTCAAGCGAGTCTCCTGTCTCAGCCTCCCAAGTAGCTGGGACTACAGGCGCCCACCACACGCCCTGCCATTTTTTTTGGTTGCAGCCATCATTGTTGTTTGGCGGGCCCGGGCTGGGGATTCGAACCCGCCACCTTAGGTGTATGTGGCTGGCGCCTTAACCGCTTGAGCCACAGGCACCGAGCCACCCTGTCTTTTTAAACCTCCTTTCCTCAGGGACTCACATGAAATAGTTGTGGGGTTAGCAAGTGAAAGCTGAGTCTCTGCCTCTAGGGACAGTATATGTGCGCATTTGTGTGTCTGATGGGCCCTCATGAACCCCTCCCCTCCCCACAGTGCTGCTGTGGTCAATGCCATCGGCCTGTACATGCGTCACCTTGGGGTGCGGACCAAGAGTGGGGACAAGAAGTCGGGGAGGAACTTCTTCCGGAAAAAGGTGCTTCCCTCAGTGCCTGGCCCTTTCTTCTGCAGAGACACCCCTGCCCCCACCCCTGCCAAGAGAGCCTCATAACTCTGGACACATGGGGTCAATCCACTTTGTTGGTGTCTCAGAAATGCTCAGGTCCCTCTTGCCCCTCATCCTCTCATAGGTGATGGGGAACCGGCGGTCAGATGAACCTCCCAAGACCAAAAAAGGACTGAGCAGCATCCTGGATGCTGCCCGCTGGAACCGGGGAGAGCCCCAGGGTAAGATGGTCCCGGCCTCTGCCCTGCCCTGTCCTGTTGTCCCAAGACCACATGCCCCTCACTGTCCCATTCTCTTGTTTCAGCTCCAGATTTTCGACACCTCAAAGGCGAGGTTGATGGTAAAAGACCTGTAGCCAGAGCATCCACCAGGGGGGACTAAAGGAGGAGGGGTTGGGGTCTTAGACTCCTGGGTCTAAGGGAACAGGGGCTGGGAGCCTGTATCCCTGGGTCTGAGGGAAAAGAAGGGTTGTGTTGGTGATGGGGAAGAGGGGCTGGGTACACAGCATCCTGGACCTCCCAGGTGCCATGAGTCGGATCTGCTGTTCTCTCATTTCCTTCTTTCTCCCATACTATCTCCATAGCTGAGAAGCCAGGCCTTACGGACCGGAAGGGAGTCCTGGGTATGCCCTCTCGGGACCGGAATCTTGGGGCTCCTGGGCAGGACAGCCCTGGAATCTCTCTGCACTCTCTGTCTGGAGATAGCCCAGACCGGGAAGCAGGTGAGAGTATGGGTCAGGGTTCACAGGGCAAGGCAGGAGTGGGCCAGACCCCTGTGGCACCCCCAAGAAAGAAACCTTTCCCTACCAGGCTTTCCCTTGCTTCTGGGCACCTACTCTTGGCCGCTAACATTACTAATAACCTTCCCCTTCCCTTGGGGTACCCTTCCTGTGCTTCCCTCCCAGACCCTGTCCTCTCCTGGTGCCATGTCTCCCCTCAGCCCCCTTGTCCTCAGGTGTCCGAACCCTGTCTGAGCACAAGGCCACTTGCCCTCTGAGCTGCATTTCCATATCCCCTTGAATGGTGAGCCTTCTGGCCCCATCAGCCTCACCTCTCACAACCTTCAGGGCTATGTGGCTCTTAGCCCCTTGGAGCTCAGACAGCTTCTTGGCCAGGCCTGGGTTCAGATCCTGGCTCTTCTGTTTCCTTATATCACATCTTAAAAATTGCTCCTTTTTCTGAGTCTAAATTTCCTTATTGCTAAATGGGTTGTATCTAAAAGGCCCAGCTGAGGGGTCAAGGATGTGGAGGCATCCAGGCATCCAGCCTGGTCCCTGGCCTCAGGATCACTACTGTCTGATTGGGTGGGCGGGCTCAGGGGTCACACCAGTGCTATTGCCTCTTCACCTACCTGGCTCCCAGCTACCCACACCCATGTGCTCAGAGGGTTTTTTTTGTTTTGTTTTGTTATTTTTTGGTTTTGAGTCTCATTTTGTCACCCTCGATACAGTGCCATGGTGCCATAGCTCACAGCAACCTCTGACTCTTGGGCTTAAGTGATTCTCTTGCTTCAGCCTTCCAATTACCTGGGACAACAGGCACCTACCACATCGCCTAGCTATTTTAGAGATGGGGTCGCGCTGTAGCTCAGACTGGTCTCAAACTTGTAAGCTAGAATGATCTGCCCACCTTGGCCTCCCGGAGTGCTAGGATTACAGGTGTGAGCCACCGTGCCTGGCCCAGAAGTCTTAACATCTATCCCCCATGGAAGTACAGAGCCGCTTGGTGTCTGCCAGGGACAGGGCAGCTACAACTCCCCTCTATTCAATAGTAGAGGAAACTCAAGCCCTGGGTCTCGTCACTGCAGACAAGCTAGCCTTGCTCACCCCCTCCACCCTCGTAGGTGCTGACACCCCCCTGGAGCTGGGGGACCCACCCCTGCAGGGCCCAACCAGCCTGGAGCCCCCAGCACCCCCAGAAAGCATCGAGGAGGGAGCAGAGACAGAGAGGTACCCAGGCCAGCAAAGGCTTATAGCCATGCGGGGCAGGGATGGGGTCTGCTCCCACGCTCCTCCTCTCCTGCTCTTCCTCATCTTCCCACTCCTCTCCCTTCTTTTTCCTTCTCCCCCTTTTCTTTTCTCACCTCCTTCCTTCTTCCTCCCTTTTATCTCTTCTCCCTTCTCCCCTTCCTCTCCCTCCATCCTCCTTTCCTTCCCTTCCTCCTCCTCTCCTGCTGGGTTTTCTTCCCTTCTGCTTCTGCCTGCCCTCCATTTCCTTTCCCCTTCTCTTGCCAGCTGAGCTGCTGCCTTGCTCCTGCCTCTCAGTGCCCCACCCTCTGTGCTCCGCACCCGCACCCGGGGGGCCCTGTCCCCCTTAGAATTGGGGGACAGGCTCTGCCCCCTGCCTGTCCTTGTGCTGCTGCTTTGGGGACCCTGTGGTGGGTGTGGGGAAGTGGGTCAGTCCATCGGGGTCTACTTCTGACCCTGTGCCCCTCTCTCCCCAGAAGGTGGAAGAGGTGGGTGCCTGGGCCCTGGGCGGCGGGGAGGGCTAGACCCTCCCCCATTTCTCCAGCCCCTTCCCTCCCCCATGGCCAGCCCCTCCCCTTCACCCCCAGTGAGGGCTGGGTGGGAACATCACCCTCCCAGGTGAAGAGCTAAGTATGAAAATCCTTCCCTCTGTCTCCATCCCCCTGCCACAGGGAAGGGAGGGGGTTGGACTCGTGTTCCACACTGGGTTCCCTTCCCCTTCCCCACCAGGCTTCAGTGTCCCTCCTGGCCACCCCCAGCACCCCTAAAATCACACTACTCCTCTGACTCTGCTCTCTTCTGTTGCATGTGATCCCTGTCCTGGTCTCCCCATCTCTGTCTTGGACTTTGCCCATCTCTGTCCCTCCCTCACCTATCCTGATCTCTCCCCATCTCTGTCCTTGTCCTGGTCTCTCCCTGTCTCTGTCCCTCTCCTGGTCTCACCTTTCTCTGTCATTGTCCTGGTCTCTCCCTGTCTTGGTCCCTATCTTGGTCTCCCCTGTCTTGGTCCCTGTCCTGGTCTCTCCTGGTCTCTGTACCTGTCCTGATCTCCCCTGTCTCTGTCCCTGTCCTGATCTCCTCTGTCTCTGTCCCTGTCCTGGTCTCCCCTGTCTCTGTCCCTGTCCCGGTCTTCCCTGTCTCTGTCTCTGTCCTGGTCTCTCCTCATCTCTGTCCTTGTCTTGGTCTCTCCTTTTCTCGGGGTCCAGGCTATCAGGGCGTCTGGGGCGCTCAGAGAGCCTGCGGGTGAGTGACCGCCGCCGGCCTTCCCGGGGCAGCCTCGGGGCTAAGGGCCGGGGTGGGGGCCGCTCCAGAAGCGACGTGGACATGGACCCCAGCTCTGCCACGGCTGTGCTTGGCCCTGCCCGACGAGCCACGTAGGTCACTTCCCCCTCTACCACCATCCAGTGAGGAAGCCTGGAGAGTCAGGGCGGGGGGTTGTTGCCAGAGTCACAGAGAAATGGGCATCAGACATGGAGGTCACTGAGAGCCACCTGCGGTCACTGGCCTTGGAGAAGGAGCGGGTGGAACACTTCTAAAGATTTGGGGACTGGTCCACAGCACAGGCCACCCTGGGGGCATCAAATGTTGACGCAATGCAGAGGGGCTAAACACTAAGAAATCAAAGGTTCCCTAAGGTGGGGCCTTAACAAGGCCTCTGTCCACAGCCCTGAGCCTGGAGATGAGGCGGAGCCAGGGCGGTCAGGACTAGAGCTGGAACCAGAAGAGCCTCCGGGCTGGCGGGAGCTCGTACCCCCAGACACCCTGCATAGTCTCCCCAAGAGCCAGGTGAAGCGGCAGGAGGTCATCAGCGGTGAGTATCACCCTGCCTGCCCTGTGTTGCCAAGGACACAGTTCAGCTCTAGCAAAGGCAGAGGCCAATCAATACAGAGATGTTCACCTTGGTGGTATTTACCATGAGAAAGACTTGAAGGCAGTTCCAACCTATTCCAAAGTCAAATTGTTTCAGCAGAGAATAATTTGTTACATAAATTATAGGATGGCGGCTCGGCGCCTGTGGCTCAATCGGCTAAGGCGCCAGCCACGTACACCTAAGGTGGCGGGTTCGAATCCCCAGCCCGGGCCCGCCAAACAACAATGATGGCTGCAACCAAAAAAATTGGCGGGGCGTTGTGGTGGGCACCTGTGGTCCCAGCTACTTGGGAGGTGGAGGCAGGAGACTCGCTGGAGCCCAGGAGTTGGAGGTTGCTATGAGCTGTGATGCCATGGCACTCTACCCAGGGGGATAGCTTGAGGCTCCGTCTCAAAATAAAAAAAAAAAAA
>CAUYQV010045694.1:0-44558 GCA_963574575.1 Galagoides demidoff
TCTTTCTAAATGTAGAATATAAATGTCTTAACACAGTAACTTAAGAAAATGATATGAAGGCTATGTTAACCACTTTGATGAAAATATTTCAGATTGTATATAAAAACAGCACACTGTACCCCATGACTGTATTAATGTACATAGCAATGATTTAATAAAAAAAGTGGGGGAATGGGGATGGGCAAGTTGCTCTTTTCTTAATATACATAGTTTGTTCTAGCAAGTAAATTTTAATTTATAGGTAACCTCTTATGTGCCAGGTATAATTCACTACAGCATTGCATTTAATTATTATAAAGACTCACGAGATAAATAGTTGAATTTATCATGGATGGAAATAATTGGTTTATAGGTTCATAACCTAAAGCCAGGTGTATGTGATTCCTGAGTCCACGTGATTTTTGGAATTGAGGGAGACTCAGGCAGAGGGGCTGATCTAGAGGTGAGCAAGGGAGTCACAACAAAAGTGACATTTGTGAGAATGTCACCTTGTGAAAAGAAATGGGGGATACTTCAGCATTAAGAAAACTAAAGGTTAGTGGCAGTTTAACATAGCAGTTGTGAATATGAGTTCTGGAAACGGACTGTCCACCTGCAAAGCCTGACTGTGTATGATCCTGGGAAAGTTATATATTGCCTTATTGTTTCACTGCTCTAATTTCAAAAATGGGACTATGCAATTCCAGTGGGGCTTGGGGTATCTTAAATGAGTTAATAGTAATTTAAAAGATGTCTGGAACATGGTAAATCTCTTCCTCCTCCTCCCCTTCTTCTTGTTTTCTGGAAATAAAAGAATATAAAAGTCCTCCAAACCTCTAGTTTTATGTTTGTGGGTGACTGGGATGATAATGGTACCTGGGACATGTACTAAGAAGGACATAGCAAAATCCTTAGAAAGAATTGATGTGAGAGGAAAACTAAGTCAATTCATTTCTGGAGGTGAAAAGGACGCCTTAAAGGTCAATGGCTTAAAGGGACATGTGTCCAGTCTGCTCAGTTTCTGTCTCTGTGCTGGTTTGCTACATACGGGTTTTCTCAGTAAATAGTGTGGCTCCCTCACCTATCCGCTGACATAAACTGGTTTCTAGACTTGGACATCAGTCCCCGCCAATCACCTCACCAGTTCAAACTTGAATTTTACATGTTGTCTTCAAGAGTCTATACTCAGTTGCCCTTTTCTCTCTCTCTTTTTTTTGAGACCAAGTCTCACCATGTCACCCTGGGTAGAGGGGTCGTGGTGTCACAGCTCACAGCAACCTTGAACTCTTGGGCTTAAGTGATTCTCTTGCCTTAGCCTCCCGAGTAGCTAGGACTACAGGCGCCCAGTTATTTTTTTGTTGCAGTTGTCATTGTTGCTTTAACTGGCCTGCACCGGGTTTGAACCCACCAGCCTTGGTATATGTGGCCAGCACCCTACCAACTGAGCTATAGGCACTGCCAGCCCTTCTCTCTCTCTCTCTATTTTTTTTTTTAAGAAAAATCATTTATTTATTTATTCATGAGATGAGTCTCACTCTGGCACTGGAGTACAGAGGTACTGATATAGCTCACTGTAGCCTCACTCAGCCTCAGCTCAAGTGATCCTCCTGCCTCAGCCTCTTGAGTATCTGGGGCTACAGACACAAGTCATGATGCCCCGATGATTTTTTAAATTTAATTTTTGATAGTGATGTGTTCTTGTTATGTTGTTCTGGCTAGTCTTGAATTCTTGGCCTCAAGTCATTCTCCTGCCCCCAAATGTTGGAATTAAACACATGAGCCACCATGCCAAGCCTGCCTTTCTTTTCTTCCCCTTTACTCTTGTTATATCTCAGCCCCTGGAATTCAGTTTGTACCTGAGCTGAAACACAAACACCCACTTACACATTTCAAGAGTCACACAATAGGTACAGAGTCGATGTGCATGCTTTCGCATAACAGATTACTTAGGTTTCAAAAATTGAGATTAAAAAATTGTAAGATTATGAGAAGTCAAGTCATGTATTTTGTATTCTCAATCTCTTTTTACCTGCACAAATGCTATCTATTTATTTACTATTTTCCTAAACATACCAAGGTAGAGAGTGGGAATATATAATTGGGTAAAAGGTAGAGCCTGCTCTGAAAGGGCTCTCAGCATCATAGTGATATGTGTAAGAAAGCCCCTGGTGCCAGTACAGGGTGCTGCATGTGTGTATAAGATGCTATGTTTGCACAGAAAAGGGCTTTACTAGTCTCAGAGAAACAAGGGAAAAGCTTTCAGGAGTCATCCACCTTGGAAGTGGAGGAGTAAGGAGGAGGAATTTCCAGATAGAGGGTCTGGCACTCGCAAGGGAATGACATTATAAAAAGCAAAGTTAATAGAGGTAGCAGTGGGGGAAGAGCTAGGTCTGGGGATGGGCGAGACTGTGGCTAGCCCGACTGCCATGAAGAGGAGCTCAGCATTGTTCTGATGGAAAAGCAAGTCACTGAGGGTGTTGGGGTATCATACGGAGGAATAGGAGCTTGGCGTTGTTCTGATGGAAAAGGAAGTCACTGAGGGTATGGGTGTCATACTCAGGCTTGTGTTTCAGAAGGATTCCTTTTTAGCAACCCAATGGACTGGGTATTGAACTGTGTCTATGATATTGCAGCGCCCTGGTTTCCACAAGCACTTGAGCACCCAATCAATGGCACTAACCCAATCATGAGTTCTTACCTCTGTGTTAACAGATCAAAAGGCAGGTTGTGGATGAATTGCCGAAATTACTTTGCCAACATAAAGCGGCAGCCGGTCTGAGCCCTGATCTATATCCCAGCTAGCGGAAAGTCAAACAGCCTCTTAATTCAATTTCCTGTAATCTTCAAGTAAGTACAGAATTTCAAAAGCTTCCCAAAATTAGTTGGACTCAGTGTTGAAGTGAAGTAAAAGTTAAAATTTTCTTTGCTGGGTATGACTTCACTGCTCTGTACTGTCTCTTATTAATATTGGCAAGGAATTAACAAACTTTTGCTTAATTGATGCTGCAGTGTCTTTTGTGAATGTGAAAGTTTTACACGAAGGGGATAAAAGAAATGAGGTAAGCAACCCACAGACTAGACTCAGAACTGGATAAAATTCAAGACCAGCTTTTAACAGCTTTGAGTATTTTTATGAAATAAGACAGAAATTTTGTAGCACGGGTCTCAGAATGCAGATTCAAATCCAGTTCTCTCATCCATCAGTTCTGGGATTTTAAGTAAGTCACTGTGCTTCTTTGAGCCTGGGTTTTGGTTTGGTGGTGGTGGTGGTGGTGGTGCCAGTTGTTTCAGATGTAAGAGAAATGATGCTTGCAATGTCAAAGTGTCTTCACCTCCTTCAACATCATCTTTTTTTATATTTGCACTGCTGAGTCAGGAGTTCATAACCCTAGAAGGCATAGATCTAGTTCCTGTGTCCTGTCTTCCTCACGTTCCACAAGGGAGATACTGGTTCCACACATCAAAGGACTCTGATCTATCAGGGTCCCATTGGCTGCTGAAACCACCAGCCAGGAATTTCTTGGGATATAAAACAAAGACAATGTCCATATCTCAAATTTCCACAGGCTTATTCCTGTCTTCTGACATTACAGAAAATACTAATAGCCTCCCTACAGGCATGAAAGTTCAGTGTCATATGCAAGTTTAAAACAAACAAACAAACAAAAGCATCCTTTTCCTGTGGCCTCCAAGCTGATGCAGACAGTTTTCTCTAGAGGTCCCTGGATTCAAAGAATATATAACATGTCCATTTAGGGACTAAACTGTTACCTGTCATACCACAGAATCTTTTTTTACTTAGGTGAAAAAACTCACAATTTTCCTATGATAAACACCATTGAAGAATTAGGGATGAAATGAGCCACAAACTCACAAAGTCAGTATGCTTTACCAAAGAGTAGCAAATACACAACTCTGTTGTACAGCCTAAAGGTATAGGAGAGTTACACATAGTCCAAAAACCATTTCTCTGTTCTGGGTTTGTATTCTCTTGAGATGTCAGACAACAAAGCAGATTTGAGAGTTGGAGGAATATTTTTCTTAGGAAAGTAAAAAATACACAGATTATCCTACTGGGTAAACCCCTAACTGCCTCAGTAAAAGTGGACTATTTATCTCTTTATCTCTTCATTTGAAGATATGATTTTCTTTTTTTTAGGGCCTATAATTCATGGGCTTTCAGTAGAATTTATAAATGCTTCTTCTTTCGTCTCACCCCTCATGGATTATAACTAAATCCCACTGGAAAATTCTGATCATACTTCAAGAGAGCCCTTGGAGTTTTTTTAGGATGAACTTAACTCTCATCTTTGCGAAAAAGAGACAGTGTTCCCATGGTGATGAGGATGACACCATCAGGTCTGGCCCCAGCAGTGAGTACTGTCCCATTTGCTCACCACAGGAATAGATGGGATAAGAGATAACAGCATTTTCTGCTCAAAGTCAGATAACTCAAAGATTAGCCAGGCTAACAAGCCAGGAATTTTCACTAAACATAAGCCTGATAGATTGCTTAAGATTATCATCGTCTTTACTGTCAAAGGAACTCTGAAATAGCAGAAATTCTCCAGTCTTATTAGGCTTCTCCAAGGATCTGAGGCCTGTATGGGTAGGTGGCAACTTGAATACATTACTGAGGTGCTAATGTTAGGATTTTGTGATCATGAAAACCTCTTACTTTCTATTAAGCCAAATTACATAAAGCAGAAGCTAGAATGTCACCTACAGCGTGCCTTATGCAGAGAGCTGAAACCTGAAATAAGTTTCACAGCACACTGGTCTTCCAGGCATCTCACTTTATTCTAAATGGAAGAGCTATTCCCTTTGCAAAATTCTATTATGTGGAATCATTCTTAGAACCATTAGTATCAGGGAAGCACCAATCATGTGTCAGAGGCATGCCCTTCCCATACTTATAACCAGTTTTACTAACATAATCTGTGTACAACCAGCCTAAAATTAGTTCCTAATATTAATCCTTCAATATTTAGCTAAATAAAATAAAATTATTTCCTGATATTTATCCTTCAATATTTAGCTTTCAAGACCATAGCAAGTATATTTATTTGCAGTTCACCGCCTATCCATCCTCCTATTTATTAAGCTTTTGTTGAGTACTGACTATATTCCAGACCCCATGCTATGCCCATGCAACAGAAGGATGGCTATGACATGTCTCTTGCCCCAGGAAATTGCAAAGTTTGATAAAGAGGTGAACACGTACATAATGAAACGTAATGCCCTACACAGGGCTTTATACTGATTTGTGTACAAATTGAAGGTATAACTAACTTCTCTGTGAGAATGAGAGAACATAATACAGAAGAGATGTTTATTGAGATTGATCTGGAGCTAGAATGGTGCAGCCCATGATAAAATGTCCAGTATCTCTGGCTGGTAAGAGGAGACTGAAAAATAAGAAGTACAAAAGTCCATTGGGGAAAGATGCAAGAACCATAAATGGGCCATCTGCATACATACCCCTGACCTCCCTGATACCTGAGCTATGTTAGGGCTCATGCTTAGAGTATTTCTGGGCTCTGTCCAATGCATGGGGTGAGCCAAAGAGGAGCACAATTATTCTTGATCTTATTTGAATTATGAATTTTTAAAAATTTTTATTTATTTATTTCCTTGGTTTAAAATGTCAGATTAATGTGAGGGTATAGACCATTAGGTTACATTGTTTGTGTTTCTTAGGTAAAGTCCAAGTTATGGTTGAATCCTTCACCCACCCAGGCAGGTGGTGTGCTCTACACACTTACAGTATGCCCATAAGGTGAAAGCTTGCCAATCCTCTCTCCTCCCCACTCCCTTCTCCATCCTCCCTTCTCTTCCCACTTGAATTTAATTGTGTTTTTATCTCTTGTGGGCATGTATTAGTTCATCTACTGGCTTCATATTAGTATCGAGTACATTGAATACTTTCTTTTTCATTCTTGTGATACTTTACTAAGAAGAATGTTCTCCTACTCTATCCAGATTAATACAAAAGATGTAAATTCTCTATCTTTTTATGGCTGAATAATATTCCATGGCACATATATATACCACTGTTAATCCATTCATGGGTTAATTGGCACTTGGGTTGATTCCACATCTTGACAATTGTGAAATGAGCTATGGTAAACATTCTAGTGCAAATGTCCTTAGGTAAAATGATTTTTTTCCTTCTAGGTAGATACCTCATAATGGGATTGCAGAATCAAATGGGAGGTCTACGTTTATCTCTTTGTGGATTTTCCATACGTCTTTCCAAAGAGGCTGTATTAGTTTGCAATCCCATCAAGAGTGTAAAACTGTTCCCGTCTCTGCATACCCAAGCCAGCATCTACAGCTTTAGGACTTTGTGATGTGGGCTATCCTCACTGGGGTTGAATTATGAACTTCTTTAAGATTCTAATAAAATTTCTAGACCCACGCCCCATAAAAATATAGAAACACATTAAAAATCTGTTTGCAAAGAATTTCATGGAGTTCCACGAGTGCTTTAGAGAGCAACTTTATTAAGAACTATAAGACAGAAACTAGGGTCATATTGCTTTTATACTCCCAGTCTATGGAACTCTCTCAAATGATTATAATGAAAACATGGTCTAGGAGATAATCTTTGGTATTTTATAGGGTCAAATACATTATTTCCTAGCTGTGTGATCTTAAATAACTTTCCTAAGCCTCAACTTATTTATCTTTATAATGAGGATATTAATTCCGTCTCTCAGAATTTGTTGTCAAGATTTGAGATAACACATGTGAAGGAACTAGCAGAATGTCTGGCATATTCTTTCTTTGGCTTTTATAATTATCATTAGTATCTGTATTAGTATTGTATAATGACAATACAATTACGTTATAGAAATTCAGGGGGCAAATTATGGTGACCAGATGCAATATCCATTTGACTCCTTAAGAGATATGCTAAACTTAGTATTTATCTAAAATTCCCTCTGCCCTCAAGATAATTGATAAAATATTGCAATTAGCTTCTAAACCCTCTGGGCAGAAAGTATAGCTCCTATATATTCTGTACCAGGTTCAATAAATGTTTAATAAAATGATAATACTACTTGGGATTTCTATAGTTCTTTTACTTGATAGTCCCTTAGTACTTAGTAGATATTAGTTCATTAATTCTCCCAATTCCATAGAGAGTAGGAAGGTAGAGAATGCTAAAGGCATCTTCTTTGCCTATTACCTTCAAGACATGCCTTCTTCCCATCCCTGTAAACCTCACCATGTTGATCTCCACCAAGTGCACCAGAGTGTACCTCTTCCTCCTAGCATGAAGGCCCTT
The DNA here is from genome assembly GCA_963574575.1 of Galagoides demidoff. Lineage (NCBI taxonomy): Eukaryota > Metazoa > Chordata > Mammalia > Primates > Galagidae > Galagoides > Galagoides demidoff. Next base: position 7,274 of record CAUYQV010045694.1, read on the forward strand.
CACCAAGTCCGCCACACTAGCTCATCTCACCCATCTTTCCCAGGTCTTTTTTTCCTTCTCCCCATTACAATTTGTAGTTTCTATTTATCTCATTTAAATCTGATCTCTAAGATGGGTCACTTCCTTAATATGTCCAGGCTATAGGCATTTCAAATAGCAAATACATAATAATTACAATGGCTGCTGTCCACTGAGGGTCAGGCACTGAAATACATTAAAAGTGTTATCTGCTTTGTGCATCTCAAAAAGCCAATATGTCATTTATTATTATCTCCATTTTATAATGAGAAAAATGGGTCCACGGGAAATTGAATAAACTTGTATAACCTCACAGCTGACAAGAGGCAGATTTGGGATTTGAAACCAGGTATGTCTGCATCAAAAATCTAAGACTTAGGAACAGTGCAAATTCTCTAAACTCTCTCCACATTTCTTAGGGCACTCTGAGGCCTTTCCAGAACCCTCAGAGCTACTTTGAGACGACATGTGAGTCTGTGTCTCGGAAAATTAGAAGGCTTGCTTTGACAGTGGGAGGATCACCAAAGCTCACAATTGTAATCTCCATTTGTCCTTCCTCCTTTCCTTCCCAGCCACCACCCCATCAAAGGATCAGACAGATCAGGATCCAGAAGGATTTCAATTAATATGTCACCCCGAAGGTTCTAGAGACCACCATGCTTCATAAATCCAGACTGGACGACCTACAGGACCTCACTTTACACCTGGGCCTGACAAAAACCTGCCTCAGGCTGTCTTTCAGGACTGAAAGCCTGGAAAGGGCTCAGTGCTGTCTGCAAAACTGTCCCCATCCTGGAACCCATATAGTCACTGAATTTTTACATGTACAATATTCCTCCTTTAACCTCAATGGTGAGCATCCCCCCCTGCCAGTCTTCCCACTTAGAACCATTCTCCTCTCTTCCCTCCTGGAATCTTTGAAGATTTCTTAGTTTTTATCAGCATTGCAACCTCTTCCTGTTTGACAGAGTGTCAGCCAAGCATGCCAAGCTTTCCATTCCAACTGCTAGCAATAGAGACACACAATGAATGAATATTAATTAGATTAATTAAGGAGAAAACCAACTAAGACATATCAAGGGCTTGCTGCGTGGGACACTCTAATGGCTCTGTGTGTACACACACACACACACACGCATATATATTTAAAATAGTGCTATTTTTGATCTACATGCTAGAAATGTAAAACAAAACAAACAAAAAAGTCAAAAACCAAAAGCAGATTTCCAGAGACTTAAGTGTCCCAAAGCCATAGGTCCTTCAATGGTAGACAGAGAGCCCAGCTTCACAGCTGACCAGGCTAGGACCCTTGTCCTTCTCTGCCTTGTTGACTTGGGTGTGAGCATTGTCTGCACTCAGAGCTGGCTCCTGGCATTTACACTGGTTTGTCATTTGAGAATTGGCAGAGACCTTAGGCTCTACCTATTCAAGGGATCCCACCCTCTGTGAACAGGTGCTGCATCTAAGCCCCCAGAGCATTTTCATCAGCAAAGGAGGAAAGGATGTGTGGGCTTTGTTGGTGGTAGGGTTGAGGGGAGATCGTCAGGAAGTGAGGGGTGACAGGGGCAGTCCTGAACAGGAAATGGAAAGGTGTTGCCACAAAGACATGTTTTGGGATGTAGTCACCCCTGGTTATTCACCTCCTATGAGGATGCCAGGGATAAGAGATTCTGTTCATTACCCACATTTTTCTCCTTGGTCATATGGGGAGATTTGTGCCAGAAAGGTGGGAGCTATTTCCCAGTTAAGCATCTACCTTAACTGTTTACACTCAAGTTCATCCTAAGAGAATTTGGGGCTGATTAAACATACGACACTTTGTAGAAGTCCTCAGGCTACTTGGGTGCTTGGGAGATATTTACTATCACTGAAATAAAGTTCTCCCAATAGTAATGCTGGTACTGTCTTTATTTCAGCATCTGGGGAGTGGGGCAAGTACACAAAAAAAGAACAAAAACAAAAGACAAAGTTACAGCTTCCCAAAAATTGCTTAATAACACACTTGCCATGTTTAGGCAATTCAAGTTCCTGCTCCTTTAGGAATATTCTAAATTATCAGTTTATCGAGCACAATTTGTGTTTTCTCTTATACCATAGTTGAACATTCAATTATAACCATGTTCCCACTAGCAAGGCTCCTGCTGTGCACCTGTCATAAAGATTGCAGGAGAGAGAAGTGGACTCTCACTCAGAGCTTCCTAGCTGTGCCAGGAGTGTACTGGGCATATTACTGTTGTTGTGACCACCACAGAGGGAACCTATATTTATTACCAACTGGAAGACGAAGATACTGAGACACGGAAAAAGTAGGTAGTTTGCTAACTAATGGGTAGAACTGTGGTTTGAGCCTATGTTTTTCTGACTCCAAAGGACAGGCCCTATTCTTTATTCTATTCTGTATTCTCTTCAAAGCACATACTCTTTTTCTCTGAATGCTGCAGTGGGGAAAAGACCCATGTCCAGTACCGGCCTCTGTAGACTGAGATTGCCATCAGGGGAAGGTTGGAATGCAGGTCATCAAGTCCTGCCTCTGAAATTCCACTGACTTCCAGGTTGGCTGGAGCTCTGGACAAGCCTAATCACCAAGCCAAGCTGTTTCCAGAAATTCCTAAAACCAGGCCCATGGATTTATAGCCCTTTAGGAAACATTGACTTTGCTCCTTTCTCTGCTTCACATATGGGTCAGTCTGCAGACCATGAATAGAGTTCACTTCTTTCTCAAGTTGGGGGTGAGGAGTTCCGTACACCTGTGACTAGCAATGCTGAGCTGCCTTCCCACCAGCAGCCCTTTCAGATACAGGTGCACTTCCTCAGTCTCTGCCTACAGGACCTTCTTGGTTATTTCAGAGTCCATGGGACATATTTTAGGGAACTTCATCTACCACAGTCTCCTCTCGCTTAAGGGTATTTCAGGATGGCTTCTCCCTGACCCTTTAATCCCAATGACACCCTGAGATGTGAGAAGTGGGGCGTTAGCAGGAGTGACCGACTTGACTGCCCTGTCAGGAACCAAGTTCCTCTTCACCATCCTGAATCATCAGCCCAGTGATTTTATGAGCATTATTTTGCCCTCAAACTATGAATCCTCCACAAATAACTGGCATCCCCAACACCAACGCACCTTTTTGTGGGTGTGCAGGTGATTGAAGAGTCTGACTTCCCCCATCAGAACCACCAGGAAGCTAAGAACAAAGGGGACATAACATTTTCTCCTAGTACTCTCATATCCAAAGACATTTTATGTCATTTGCATCATCTAATGTTCAGAAGATCCTTGACTGTTCAGAAGAAGGGAGAGCAGCATCCCTTCCCATAGGAACAAACAAGACAAAATGAGCTCCCAGGTGGCTGGCATGACTCAAGTGGACTTTACAGAGCCAGCCTGCAGCAGGGGTGAAGGGTGACTCCCAGACCAGGCATCTCACCCAGATCCAGGAGGGTTCCTCCCCTTAGCCTTTACTCTAAAATACAGCCATGCTCTTAGGTAGTCATTTAGCAATAGATTCACTTGGAGGCTTGGTTTTCCCTCTCCTGTAATCATAATAAATACGGTGTGTAGTAACAGACACGGTGCCTCCCACTTCCCTCTACACGTTGAGAAAATAGTTTGTGGACACTGCAGGGCTGCTGACAGTGGCAGGGGTGTTCCCAGGCTGAGCCCCGGCTGCGACCCAGCGGCCCAGTGTCTGTGCTCAAAGGTGGCTGAGGCGCTGCAGAATCACAGACTCTTGGCTGACGGACGGTTTTGGTTCCTGCTTCCCTAACAAGAAGGAAGATGGCATTAAACCAAGCAATTGTCTTTTTTACAGGCTTAAGGGAAACCACTCAGGTGAATAAAACCTCAGAGACCTAAATCGAAGAGCCTCGTTAGGAGATGTTTGAATATCATATTGCTTTATTAGAAGGTTAAACACATTTAACCCAGGAGGAGACATCCTGACGCAAGTGGGCAGGTGTGTGTGTATCTCAGGGGCTGTGACACAGGAGCCCACTGGCCTGCAGGGCGGGGGGTGGGGGTGCCAGACACAGCCTCGGACCTGGGGAAACACCCAGAAGGCCAGTTTTGTTTGTTGTTTTATTTTCTTAAGGAGATAACTTGGAATTTAGAACAATTGGTCTGTAGACTCACACTCTTTTAAGGCAACTCGGCATCTTGCTGTGTTTAAATGGACCCGTGGCTGGGCCTTGACTGAGGTAGACCTGAGGATAATCGATTTCTTACTTGTAAATCCTGGTACAGCCTTTCTGGTGCCCTACCTCCAGCTTGGTGTGTCTTTCCTGATAGGAGATTTAGAGGAGCTGCTAGGGTTTAGGGAAGACATTCAAAGATAACAAATGGAATATGTTTTTTTTTTTTAAAAAAAAAAAGAAAGAAAAGAGTGGGCAAAAGAAAACTGTGATTAACTACAGTTTCAAGAGCTGATTTTCTTCTAGAATATCAAAGCATGTAAGTGGGGAGTAGGAGTTAGCCGGTCTTGAACTTCAGAGGGGTATGAGAAAGTTCACAGATGTGTGTCTGAGTCTGTTTTGTGCTTTTACAACAGAACGCTTGAGACTGGGTAATTCATAATAAACAGTAATTGCAAGTTTGAGGCCTAGAAGTAGAGAAGTCCACTGTTAAGGTTCTGACATCTGGTGAGAGGGAAACAGGAGGCTGAACACCCCCTTCTGTGACAGCACTGTCCCCACCTGTGAGCATGAAGCTCTCCTGTCCTATCACCTCTTAAGGGTCCCACCTCTTCATATAATTACAATGGCAGTAAAATTTCAACAAGAGTTAGGGGGTGGGGGGACCAATATTCAAACCATAGCAACATGCAAAACCAAAGGACAATGAGTTGTACTGGAAGGTTGAATGCCTTGCCTGGACAAAGGGGTGCAGTCCGAGTGGCTGTCCAGCACTCTTTCCGTATGTGATGGCACAGAAAGTCAAGGGTCAGTGCAACTGACCGTAACTACCTTTGACTACCAGTGACTTAGTTTGATTCAAAGAGCTATTGCCTTTTAAAGTACAGAAGGATAGGAGGTTGAAACAGAGGTCTGAAACATGATAGGGTCCAGTACGATCACCACCTCTTCCAGAAAGTCTTCCCTACCTCCTGAGAAGGAATTAACCCTCCTTCCTCATTGTATAATTAACCCTCCCCGCTAATTAATCCCACCTTTCCTATGGTGTTTACCAGAGTCTTCCCTCTAACGTAATTAGCTAGTCTCTAATAAATACCATATTTCCTTGTGACAGCTGCCATGTCCCATTGGTTGCTGTGTACTTCATGGGGCCCGGTAGGGTGCCTGGCACCAGTAGCAACTCAATGGATAAAAAGTGCCTTTTGAGAATGAACAGAACTAACTGGGTCTCTAAGGGAACTTAAAGCAACCCAGGATCCAGTATTATTCCTCGAGGACTTGACTTTCACATTTAATAGACAAGCCTCATATATTTTTGGACCAAAATAGAAAATCCTTGACTGGGACACAGTTAAACATCTTCAGATTAGGAGCCCTTGGAAGAAATGAATCAAAACAGATGAGATTGGAAAGAGATTTTCACAATCGTAAAGTGAATAGCATCTATGTGATGTCAAAAATTCTTATCCATGCATCATTTAGGAGTTAAAAGGTTTAAAATATATAAAATTTCAAGTATTTCAAGTTGCAAGGTAACTATTCTTGTTTCTGCTTTAACATGGGGAGACCGAGGCTCAAGGAGAACAGGGGTTTGTCCGAGGTCACACCGTGATATTAAAGGATTAGTGTAGGCTCACGGTCAGAGCCCAGGCTCTCTTGGCAGTTCTCCAGTGGATTCCCTTTATAGATTGGCCTCATAATGTAACATGGAGGGAAGGGTTTGGATTGTAGGGAAGGTGGGAATAGCACTGGTATGCTAGTTGCTCATAAGGGGAAAAAAAAAACCCATTTGTTCCGACCCCAGGTTATCAACGCCATAAGCAGCTTCCCCATCTCAAGTCCTTTACCCACCTTGGCAGCCAAGCCAAAGTTGACATTTGCCACGGTTTCCTTGCTCCCTGTGTGTGGTTGCCATCGCTTGACTGTGGTGAGTTGAGCATTTGGTTCAGAACCACCCTTATCAGGTGTAATAACCAAACTTTAGTCTACCTGGATTTCCGTGTGTCCTAGGGGATAGCCCTTTCCTGCAGGATCTGGCCTAAAACTCCTCTTCTTTGACAAAATCAAGTTTCCCTTCTCTCTCCAGACTTCCTGCACTTGCTGAGGTTTTCAAACTGTAGTTCAAGCTATGTGTTTGCCCATTTCATTCTCAATGGACATGGAAACTCTCTGGAGAAGAGTCATTCTGTGCAGACACAGGCTCCACGGCTCCTCTGAGCCCAGCTGCGAGATGAACCTGAGCTGGAAGCCGTGATGCAATTCGAACTTTAACGTGACAATTAACAGGGGACCTTTTCCCTGAGGCAATTAACTTCTGCTCTTCTGTCTAACCCCAATTTCAGCACTGGCAGAAGGTAGGCAATGAGTGTCACCGTCACAGCCAGTCAGCTTAGATGTGCACCCACAGGGGCCTTTTAATTCACCGATTCTTCGCATCTTTCATGCCTGGGGACCCAAGATTCCCTTCAGGTGCTATGATTTCATTAGAAGAGAAAGAGCCACCAGTGGCTCCAAAACAGAGCCAGACTCCTCGACATCTGGAGAGTGACGCCACAGTTCATTGCCACGCTGGCATTTTCTCAGTGCCTTAGTAGATGAACAAACTCTGTATCTTTCTATATTATCTCCCTGAGCGGCAGCTGCCTGGGGAGGCGTATTTGTGTTATTGTCCACCAGGGACCCCTGCACTGGTGGAATGTCCTATATCTAAGATGGGAAGGAGATGAATAGTGAAAAGCAACCGATTTGGGAAATGTGAAGGAAAAACTTTCAAGACATATCTCTACATCGATTTCAAAATGTACTGAACTCAAAAAGTAGAAAAGAAGGCTTAGGATATAGGACCCTGGCAGAGAAGGGTCAGGGTAGCACTGCGCCATTATCCTCAACTCCAAACTAAGTAGGTGAAGAGGACCAGACATCCTTCCTGCACTGACAAAGCCATGACTGACTACAGCAGGAAACCTCAGGTTGGTTATAAAAAATTACACGATGCTTAGGACGTTGTGGAACAATGGGTAAAATACAATTTTAAAAAATTCTCCTAGAGAGCACATGAAGAGTGTGTTAAGGCAGTTCTGTGACAAGGGATCTCTGGGACTCTCTGCTCTACACCAACGGTTTCAGCATCATACAGGGGACGGTTAGAATGCAAAATCCTGGGTCCTGCCCCAGACATACTAAGAACCTGTGTTTTATAAAGATCCATTTACGCATTAAGCGTCAGGTCTAGATAAACAACAGAATGTATCTATGGTTTAGACAGCAATAATAGTATAGAGTACTTTATTCTTTTCTGAAGAAAAATAAACTTCCCAGCTCCCAGGCCTGCAAAGCTAGAGACTCCCTCCCGTTCCCTGGTGCCCCTGGCTCCTTCATCTTGCAGTGCTCACCGTTGCCTTTATGCATCTTCAGGGGCACTGACGACCTTGAACTGCAAGGCAACCCTGGGGTGTGACCTTGGCTTCCCTCATCCCTGAGTCCCTATGCATCCTTGTATGGTGATTTTAATTTTCAAAGAAGCTGTTTAAAAAAATATGCAAATGTATGCATGTACAAAACACAGGTATAAACACACACAAATGGGGGAGTTTTGAAAAGAAAAAATAAAATCACAGTATCGATTCAGGTAAAAAAATAATATTGTCTCAATTTTGTTTATTTGTTTCCCTAGGCTCCCTTTTTAACTTTTATTTCAAATGATTTAGCTGTTGATTAGGTATCGAAAAATCTCAATGAGTGGAATGCCACTTAAAAATCTTATTTTCAAAATTACCTTCATTAATATTTTATAGCTTATTGACAACGACTCTGCTGTTTGTTCCTGGATACATGTCAGCTGTATTCATCAAAGGAGAGCTGCCCTGGTTCTTCTTTGTCTGACTTAAATGTGACCAGTGAGGCCAGTTGGAGAGGCTGGTGCCCTGGGCTGCTCCTGACTACCCCCGTCTTCCTGACATCCTCCCTCTGTGAGGTTGGCAGAGCTCACTGCTCTGGCTGGGCAGAGAGGGACACAAGCACAATATCTGCTCTTGTAATACGTTCACGGGAATACTCAGGAAATAGCAATGACCACAGATCTGTAGCATATGAAAACTGTATAGAGATGTGTAGATCACCCAGTCCAACTCCTGCATTCTACAGCTGGGAAGAGCTAACAGCAGAAAGAGCAGCCCAGGCTCAGACAGCAACTTAGCAACAGACTTGGGACCAGTAACCTGGTCTTGCTGATTTTCAGTACAATTGCTTTTTTCATACGAATACATACACGTGAAATCCACGTTCTAAAACAAATCATATATTCACAAGTTCACACACACGAGAAAGGTCCGGGATCATGTCTGTCCCACCCACTGCCGAGTTCCCCAAACATAACCACGAGAAAACCCCACAAGAATACTGAATGAAGGGGCAGAGGTTTTTGAATTTTTTGCTCATAACTCAGCATAGTCAAAGATTTTAATATGCTGTCTGGCTATGTCCTGATCTAATAATGTCTAATATTTCTATCCACATATGAACCTTTCCAGTATTCCTCTTCATAACATGAGTGATAAGTTAGGTCTCCAGAAGTAATGAGGTGCTGATGTGTTTTCTGGTCCCAAATCCTACGGTAAGGTAACCTCAGCGTTAAAGGGACAGGCTGTGGTAGGAAAGGCCAAGTCCTTGATGAATGTGAGTAGAGTATACATAAGCAGGTGGTCAAGGAGATGGGTCTGAACTAAAAATCTCAAGGCTTCCCCTAGTGGCTGGCTGAATGGACTCCCTCTGGGCCAGAGGGTGCCCTTAGACTGACTTGCTACGTGAGCCAGGAGGCCAGACATTCCTCATCACGCTGCCTACCCTCCCTGGAGATGTCCACCGGGACTCAGCAGCAGGTCTGGGGCTCTGCAAGACACACCTGCAGGTCCTCAATTTATACCAACAGATCACTTGAGTGTACATCCAGTGAACTTGCCTCTAATTAACAGACTTCCTTATCTTAAGGTAAAGCATTCTAAGCCTTTAGACAAAGCTTTATTTCCTTAAACCAATTACAAATCAAAGCCTTGTTAAACTCACCTAAAATTTGTACGTGTCTATGAATGCACTCATTTACAACTTTAGCTGTAATTTCCATCTCCTTGAAATTCGTGATACCAAATTGTAATCCCACCCCAGCGAGGGAGTCCACTTACTCAAGGTTTCTGGGGCAGGGCTCGAGGCCCTGGTCTCCAAATTTGGCTCAGAATAAACTTTCTTTGGTTATTTTATAGCATTTGGCTTCTTTTCCATTAGCACAGGCAAGGGTCATGGTTCTCCAAACTTTAACGCAAAATCAAGTTATTTCTAAATATGCCATTCTATTTACTATTTCTGGTTAAAATACCAAAAGTGCTAGAGATAAAGGGGAAACAATGTGTGTGTGTGTGGTCTGTAATATACATGAGGAGGAGAAAGAAAGAAAACGGGAACGTGGCTTGGTCCTTACTTTTTCAAAGATATGTGGGCCTGGGCTGTCATTCTTTTTATTTTTCCCTTCATGCTTTCTAACCTTGATAACTTTCACCACTACCATCCCTACCGTCTCAGTGGTCTATGGGAAACAATGGGCAAGTCGTCGCAGGGAAGGTAAATATTGTGGCCCCCCTCCCAGACCCCCATCCTTTTCCAGATGTGGAAAATGATGAATAGGGTAGCCGTGTGTATTGATCCCAAAGCATTGTGTATTTCTAACTGCACTTTCTGGTTTATTTCTATCAGGGGCATCATCGTATTGTAAAGAGTCAAGGTCAACAGGAGGAAACCGTGTACGAGCACGTTCTGTCCTCCTACCACTCCCTACGGCTGACCCAAGTTATAAAGAGGGGCTTCATGTTGGGCTGTGGATAATTTCAAGAACGTGGCGTGCTCAAGTTTATTTCAGAAATACTGGAAAACAACCAGTCTGGGGGCAGCTAATTATTTTCACATTTCTAGTTATTAATAATATGATTAACTTGACAAAGGAAAAAAAACAAACAGAAAAAAAAATAAACCTTTGTCTCAGTCATTAGGGTCCCATATTTCTGAAGGGATTTTTTTTTCATCTTCCTTTACACAATAATTCTGCTCTTCATGTGGAAATACTAGAAGCACCAGAGGCCATAGACGCGATCAGCATTATACTGAAGTTTTAGTATCTTAAAATATAAAAGAAGCGTCCTAGTTTTTCAAACTTGAATGCAATCAAGACATTTTTTCTCACATTTACGAATAAACAGATAAAATGTGTTGAATGTTCACTATTTGCCAGGCACTGTGCCGTTTAATTCTCACAATAACTATTTTGTATTGTTATTCTTATCTTACTTTCCAAATGAGAAAATTAAGGTTTAGAGGAAAAAAAAAAAAACAAGTAGGTCACATAACTAGCGTCTGTGTACTGGAGATGAAAATGCAGATTTGTTTAACTGTTGAACCAGAGCTCAGGAGGGAATATACGCTTCTCAGAAAAAATAAATAAATAAATGAGTTTAAAGAGAACGCACATCACAGCCCTCAAGCAACTCACAATTGGAGAACCACATCTTAGCTATAGGAAGTGACAGAAGAAAATGTAATTATAAAATAAAAGGTTAAATCATAAGTTATGCACAGCAGCTGTGATATGTGTTTATTCATTTTGTATTTCATTTATTTATCCATTGATATATCTATTTGCCCCACAAATATTTACTGGGTTCTTTCCATGTACTAAGCCCTCCTGGGCACTAGAATTTCAAAGATTAGTTGGGCATTATATCTGTCTTCAATGATATCACATATTTGGGAAAGAAAGACAGAAGTGAGTCTTCCTTAAAAATGGGGAGAAGTGGCCGAGGCAGGAGGATCGCTGGAGCCCAGGAGCTCAAGGGCACAGTGCATTATGATCACACTCCTGCACTGCAGCCTGGGGAAGACATCGTGACCCCATTCTCTAAAAATAAAAGCGAGAATCCAATGTACTCAGCTCTAATATGAAGGAGGCGGATGAGCTAATACAAGGTGTGCGGTAGCAGAAGGGGGATGGGGGGAAGGAGGGGCTGGGGTCACGGTGTATGGCACACCTCTTGGGGGCAGGACACAATTATAAGAGGGACTTTATCTAACAGATGCAATCACTATAACCTAATTCTTTCTACCCTCAATGAATCCCAAACAACAAACACACACAAAGGGATCTGCAACTATGGCTGACCTGACTTGCAAGCTTGGCCTCCTCACTCTGAGTCAGACCCCGTCCCACACACAGCACACGAGAGAGCACTTACACGTATACACCTGCAAATTACTGTGTTTTCTTCCTATAATTTCTTTTTAGGTGGCAGAAGTGTTCTATCAGAAACAGCAAACACTTCAGTTTATATTTACACTTGCAGAGACAAACAAGAGAAGATAATATTAGAAATTCACTGACTTATTTGCTTGAAGACGGTGGATTCCATCTTTTCCAGGTGTGTTTTCTGAGGCTTCCATGGTGAGACTGACATCCATTCAAATTTAAAAAATGAAAACACGCATACACATTGTGTGTCCTCTGCAGCTTTCTGTTAACTGACTGGAGGTCCTGGTTTACAGCAGGGAAATATGACACTGGACGGAAAACAAAAGCAAAAGGTAAAAAGTAAGAAGAAGTATTATAGACGGTGCTCCAGATCCGAGAGGTCCAGATCAGTGGGTCTTAACGGGCAGCGCAGCCTGGGTGTGAAGTGGGGTCAGAGGCTCTCCAGCAGCCCCTGGAGCCAGGCTCTGCCTTCCCTCGGTCTGGCTCTGTCCTCTGGCCATCCGCCACTGCTGCATCAGGTCCAGCTTTGAACACAAAACATCCAAGTGAAGAGGAAAGAGTGTTTTTTCTTTTCTTTTTTTTTTTGAGACAGAGTCTCACTATGTCGTCCTCCATAGAGTGTCGTGGCCACAGCTCATAGCAACCTCAAACTCTTAGACTTAAGTGATTCTCTTCCCTCAGCCTCCCAAGTAGCTGGGACTACAGGCACCTGCCACAACACCCAGCTATTTTTTTTGTTGCAGTTGTCATTGTTGTTTAGCAGGCCCAGGCTTTGTTCAAACCTGCCAGCCATGGTGGATGTGGCTGGCCCCATAACATGGGCACTGAGCCAAGAGTGGTTTTTCTTTTCCTTAAAAATAAAGAAAAAGAAAGAAAGAAAAGAAAAAGAAAAAGCTTCTAAAATTCTCAACAAACATTCTCTCAAATGCCTGTGGTCAGAATTGTGTCATAGTCCATTCTTGGAGTCATAATCGTGGCAAGAGGAATGTCACATCCATTTGTCCCTTGGGTAAGTTGTGTCCACTCCCGTAGTCATGGTCAGTCAGCTTCTCTGGCAGAGAATGGTTGCATGGGTTCTGGAAAACACAGTCTGCTTAAAGAATAATAGGAAAAAAGGATGCCGGATATTCAGAGCTGGCTACATAACTTGCAGAGCCAGGGCCGAGTGAAATGCAGTCTCCCCTCCCCACAGAGAAGTAGCCCTCAAGGGATTGTCATCTTTCCTTAGAGTTGGAGTACATGAGAGACACCTTTCTCCCCTTAACAAGTTGCTAAATGCAAGTGGCCCTACTAACCTGAATGGGGATGGCCACCATGTGGCTCTGCCCCCAAAGGCTACAGGTGTATTCCCAAACAGGCCCCTATTGAACCTGCTCCCTGGCTCCCCCTAGAGGCAAAGGGAAGGCTCATGGAAGGCTTAGTAACCCAGCGCAGAGAGCAGAGAGTGGAGGGAATCACCAGGCCAGGGCAGGGAGAGGGAGCCAAGGCCAGTTCTCCTAGGAGAACCACAGTAAGGGGACCAGACAACTGATTCCCCAGACCCAGAGGGTTTTACTGGAGGCACAAACACTGAGCAGAGGCTCCAGGCCCCAGTGTTCACTCCACTATGCCAGGGTCTTGGATTACAAAGCACAGATTTGAAGAAAAAATAAGACTTTTGAGAGGGCGAATGAAGATCCTTATACCTGAGTGTGAGGCCCCTCTGACAGGGCCCTGGGTCACTGCACTGGCCACATGCCATGACACTGACCCTAGGTGGTTACACTATGGTGTCAGAGGATGTGCTTGGGACACAATGTGGGGAAACACCAAAAACCACTCAAGGAGGGGCGGCTCTGAGAAGAGATGGGAACGGAGGAACCCCGGGAGCAGGTGCGTGATATTTGGAGCTACCCTCACTGCCAACAAGCTGCTAAGAGGGCAGAACAGTTTACCTGGAGTTCCCAGAGGGTAGCCTATCTGATCCCACTTGTGCAAGGGACGGAATGGCCACAGGGCCCGTGACCCATGGCAGACGGCTCTGGCTCTGCCCTTCCTCTCTGTTGAGACCTGATACCCTCTAGGTTAAAACACTAAAGCAAAACAGAAGCAAACGAAAATCACACCATTGGCAAAAAGCGGAATGCTTTCGATTGATAAGGAAAGAGAGATCCTTTAGTTAAAAGGAATTACTAATGCACCTTCTTATCCTACCAAACCTGCAAAACACCCCGTGCTTTTAGCATTGCTCACGCCGACGTGAAGTGTTTCCCCGGGCACAGGCTGTACCCGGTTTGCTGTGTGCCTGAGATTAGTCACATCCCACAGAGATGAGCGATTTTCAAAGCTTTAGTACTAATCTGGGGTGGGCACGAAATGCTCCACAATTCTCCCTCAAGTTCTTAATGGTGTGAGTACTCAAGACATAAAGTGGCAAGCCGTTCCTATTTAATAGTTATAGCGCCTTCCATGAAAAGGGGGGCTCAGCTCTTCTCCAAGGGAGTTGCCCAGAGAGAGATTTGCCTCCAGGAGGTCTACATTCTAGCTGGGTTTGCAGAAGAAGATTCCAGTCCCATTCTCAGCTTTCTGTCCAAGACCGACTAAAAAGAACTGAGCAATATAGCATTTTGCTTAAGCCATAATAATGCCTAAAAAGAGGGACTTGAAATAGTTGAACGCTAGAAGATACACCAGAATTTGGGCTATGTATGGTGGAGCCAAGGGTGATTTTTATCTTTTCCTTGGCTTCATCTTGTTTCCAAGTTCCTGTAATAAGACTGAATTATTTTTAATAGGAAACGTGTGTGCACAGGTAGATGCACATATACACACAAGTGTGTATACCAAACACATTTGCACACGCACATAGACTCAGATATTTACACCACATGTATATTTATACATGTGTAGACATTGGAAAAATATACACATAGAGAGACTTTGGTGAAATAAAGCAAGCAGTTTTATTTCTTTGCAAAAAACTCAACTCAAGAGCATCATGACGTATAGGAGATTATGGAATCCAGGACTGGCCGGGTTTCCTCCTCCCGCCCCCACCCCACGCCTCTATCAAAGTGCCTTCCATATGACAGTGACAGTGGGATTTTGAAGAGGCTGCAGTACCTCCATTTTAGGACTCAGGCCCATAACAGAAAAAACCACAGCAACACCCCCATCTGGGCAAGGTTGATCAGCCCAGGTGGAGCCAGCCTATCAGGCAACCTTCCTCTGCACTTCTGGGCAAAGTCAATCAGCCCAGACGGAGCCAGTCTATCAGAGTGGACAGGCAACCCTCCTCTAGAAAGTCACTAACCATAAACCCACCCTACAGCACCTCTGGTGTAGCAGGTGGTTCCAAGCATGCCTGGACAACAGCTCAGCCAATGGCAACCCCTCCAGACAAAACACCCAGTGAAATTCCTCTATACGCTTTAAAAACCTCCCCTTACATCATTTCGGGGTCGCCCCCTGTGCAGCTTCGCTGTTTGGTGGAGCGGCCCGAGCATATGCTTGAATAAAGGACACACCTTTATTTTTACACATGTGTACAGTGGTCTCTCAGCGGCGACCTCAGTCCTTACAATTTATGGAAAGATGGGAGGAAGGGGGGGGTAGGGAGAAAAGGAGGAACAGCTAGGCAGGCTCCTCACTTATGAGCGAGGTGGTTTAGGGAATACTTTGAACCATAATATGCAGAGTTAGAGAATTTCACAATTCTCATGAAGTTGTTAATTTTTTAAAAGTATCTATTATTCTCTGGGCTTAGCCACAGGGCAATAGGGATGTGGCGAGGACATTGCAGGTGAACTTTAAAATCTTAGTAAGGAGGCAGTTAGCAAGCCCTCCAAGCAATAGTTCACATCTGGAGGTAAGTAGAAAGCAAAAACAAAGCACAATAAACAAATGGAAGATTCTGCTATTCTGCCATCAGGATACACATTTTCCAGAGTCCACTCTTATTCAACCCAGATTTTTCTATCAGGCTTCTTACCCAAGTTACTGAGGCGGGTCCTGGGGAGAGGCAGCCCTGCTCACAGTTTAGCAGAAGGAGTTGAGATTGGGATTTCAGTGGCCTCAGGGAGGATATTTAACTTGGAGTTCTTATCTGGACACATTTGTCTCCTTAATGTAAGCAGTTCCACCATTAGATAAGGTTCCAGCCAGGGGCAGGAATAGTGCGGTTCATAATCACAGGACTGATTCCTTCTCTGGGGTTTTCAGGGAGACTGAGGGACAGCTCTGGAAGCCTGGGGGAAGGAGGAGAATGGAGAGAAGGAGGCAGGGACTTGGGGTGTCTGAGACCACCTGGCTTTATTAAAATTAAAAATAAAAGGGCTGGGATTCTTGGTCAACTTTAAGAAAACTGTGAGTAGCAGGTCAAGGGTCTTTTCACATGCAGAGATTTTGAGAAAGACATTTCAAGCAGTTTATTCTGTGTCTGTGTCGGGGAGGGAGGGGTGTCAGTAGATGCAGATAGAAGCAAGATGCTCTTAAAACAAATGGATCCCCACTATTTGGTACTTTACTGTTCCAAGGGGTGATATTAGGGAGAAGCAGGAGGCCGGGCATTGCCCCTGAGAAGAACAATCCTGCCTATAACCCATCCCCACAGGGCTTCACACTGGGACAGCCACCTGCCAGCCTCTCTTTTGCCTCTTCAACCTTGTAGAGAAGACAGGAGATGGCTCTGAAGAAGGGATGGTAAGGGTTTCCATATAGTGTTAAGAGAATTGAATTTTCACACTTGCTAAGCTGGAACAAGGAAGTCACTCCTTGCTGCCTCAGCTCCTTGGGTCAAGCCCCTGAGGTCCACCACACACCAGCTGTGGAACTGAGATGTGTACTGGTTGTTCAGAGCATGTACAAGCAATCACATTCCAGAATGGCTGATCTGATGATCGTGCCATCTGAATAAGTATCTGTGCTGTTCTCAGCCAAAAAGTTTTCATGAGTGTTAGCGAAAGTTTTGTACTTGTTCCTACTGTAAATGAAGAATGGGAAGCAGCAGTTTGAGGGAAAGCAAAGAGAAGCTTGTTAATTTGCTGGCAAATGAGGAGGAGGTGAGACTCTTTTCTTAAAGTACCATCATCCTTCCTTTAAACAGAAATACAGAGCTTTGTCTGGGGGTTTTCAGCTTCAGGCTAGCTTTCTGTTTAACTATGGTGAGGTCCTGGTCAGCCTTATCTCTGGTCTAGATGACCTCCTGCCCTTTTCTGGACATTCCTGTTGAGCCCTCTCCTGTGATGTAAAACAAAGAACAAAGAACACTCCCTGAGCCTCTGATTCCTGCCTCAGGCACGGATGAAGGTTTCAATTCCCAAAGGGGGCAAGGGGACTGTTAAAGAGTGAGTCAAATATTTTGCTCTTTTTCAGGCTCTTACCTCTGTTACATGAGATCTTTTAGAAAAATCTGCTCTTATTACTGAACCCACTCACTCATCCCAATCCAGAATTTCTGGGACCAACGGGAGTACAAAACAAAGGGTTCATTTCACCTGTTCTCCGTATTCTATTACTATCATTTTTTTTTTTTTTTTTGGAGACAGAGTCTCACTTTGTTGCCCTTGGTAGAGTGCCATGGCATCACAGCTCACAGCAACCTCCAGCTCCTAGGCTTAGGTGATTCTCTTGCCTCAGCCTCCCAAGTAGCTGGGACTATAGGTGTTATGCCTGAAATTCTCCCAAATAACCCAGTAGCCCCCAGCAAGCTGTCTGAGGCAGACTCCAATGTAAAAAGCAAGAGGTGAGCTTTATTTAGCAGGCCCGGGTGCCCAGGCCTGGACTCTCCTGGTAGGCACACCAAGGAAGAGCCTTGAACCCAGGGTCCGGCAAGTTTTTATGGAGTACAGAAAGCAAGAAGGGTGAAGGAGGGTGGGATACATTTTTGATTGGTGGTTGGGGGTATGGGGAAGTATGGGTGATTGGCGGTCAGAGTACGGAAGGCTCTTGATTGGCACAGGGCACAAGGGGTGGGGGTCTGGGGCGGTATGCGGCAAGAGGGGTGTGGGGTGCAGTTTTGATTGGTTGATTAGGATTCTTGATTTTGGGGAAAGGCCTGAGTTTAGGGGAAGCAGATCTAAGATGGCGGCGGGGAGGTAGAAAAGGGGAAGTTCTATAGTCTAACAACAAAATGGCACTGAAAGCTGAAAATCTGGGTCTTACATTATTATGAATGTTGTACTTACAATGTTATATATTTTTGCAAGCATTCTCAAATTTATCTATAGGCTAGAAACCTTGAAGTAAAACTGCTGTGTTAAAATGAATGTTCATTTAAAATTTGATAGATACTGCTTTACCATCCAAAAAGGCTTTCTAGTTTACATTCCTACCAAGAGCAAGAAGGAGTGCTTGCTTCTCTATACATCATCACCATTGTTAAATATTTTCAAACTTTTAAATTGTCTTCAATGGAATGTGTTTTAATTTCTCATTTCCTGGTTACTAGTAAGGTTATTATCATAAGTTATTGTCCTTCTGGATTCCTTCTGTAAATTGTCTATTATTATTCACTGCCTTTTGCTGCAAGGGGGTGGTTTGGGAAACTCATGCTGGCACAGATATTGTAAGTATTTCCCCTAGTCTGTGTTATAATTTTTGGTACTTTTGCTATTCAATTTTACTTTTTTACATAAACTTGTCAGTATATTCCTTTCATTATATATTTAAGCCATCTGGAATTTATTTTGAAGTTTGGGATGCTATAGGAAGCTTACATAACTTGTTCCAAATGGATAGCCAAATTTACCTCCATTATTAATTAAATAGTTCTTCCTTTCCACACTTATTTCAAGTGCTACCTTCATCACACATTACATCTCCATGTGAATACAGATTTTTTGTTAGACACCATTAGCAAAGTGATGGATAAACATAGTAATTAAGATCTCAGGCTCTGGACCCAGATTACTTGGTTCATTTCCAAGCTCCACCATTTATCAGCTGTATAAAATTGATTAAATTACTTAATCTCTCAGTGTCTCAGTTTTGAAATATGTAACAAGAGAATAAGAAGCTGTCCTTAGGATTAAATGAAATATATTATGACCTTGGGACTGTGCCTTGAACATATAAATTGTATACACATATACACACAAAGTGATGTATAAATAATAGTTACTATTGTTGTTAGTAATAATTTTTTTTTCTATACCAGTAGCAACCATACTATTTCAGTGCAGATACTTGGTAAGTACTTCCTTTTTCTTTTGTTTCAAATTTTTTTGAAGAAATGATCTCTGTGATAAACCATATGATTGGTTCTAAAAATAATAGGTTGGGTTAATTATTGGGAGTAAATTGAATTTATAGATTAATTTGGAAAGAACTGATATCTTTATAATATTGAGTTTTGCCATCTGGAATAAAATATGGCTCTCTATAAATATTTTTTCTTTTCATTCTCTTGAAATTCTAATAATTTTACTTATGTAGGTTTTAGGCATTTTTTTTGCTTGGTTTCTTCCTGGATGATATATAGTTTTTAATCTTGTTATGAATGAGATCTTTTGGACATTTTAACTGGTTGCTACCACAAGGAAAAAGTCATTGAAACTGGTAATTTGCCTGATTTTTAAACATCTTACTAAACTCTTTTGTTAGGTCTAATAATAATTTCTCAATTTTTTCCATTGTATTTTCTAGGTAGACAATCGTGTCATCTGTATTTAAGGGCAGGTTTACTATCCTTTCCGATATTTGCACCTCAAAACAATACCAAATAATTGTGGTGAAAGCAGATATCTTTTCTCAACTAATGCCTTTTATTTCAAATTCTATTCTCTTAGTTTGAATAGTTAGCAATTACCTGGTGTATGTGTACTCGTGCATGTGTATACTTGTGTTTTTTTTACTTTACCTTGCTAGCCATCCTCTTCATATTTTTGTTTCGGCCTTTCTGTAAGAATCAACATACATGTATGCACATACTGTGTATCTATGAAAACGTAATTTGTTGAGCAAATCTGAGGTCATTTTTATTCAGGAGTTTATCAATTTAATAATGATTAATACTATTATTGCTGGAATCTTAACTTGTATTTTATTGAGAAATGATTTTCTAATTTTATTAAGGTAAAATTCACATAACATAGACTTTAAGCATTTCGGTGGCATATAATACATTCAAAATGTGCAATCATCATCTCTCTGTAGTTCCAAACCATTTTCATCACCCCAAAGGAAATCTCATACCCATTAATCACTCCTTATTCACCCCTCCACCCAGGCAACCACAATTCTGTTTGTTGTCTCAGTGAATTTACCCTTTCTGCATTTTTCATATAAATGGAATTAGAGTTTTTGCTCTTTTGTGTCTGGTTTCTTTCATTTAGCATGTTTTGGAGGGTCATCCACGTATCAGTACTTCATTCTTTGTTATGAATAGTACATCATAGAATATAGATACCAAACTTTGTTTATCTGTCCATCTGTTGAAAAACATTTGGTTTATTTCCACATTTTTGTGATTGTGAATGGTACTTCTGCGAACACTGTGTCTCAGTATTTGGGTATCTGTCTTCAAGTTTTCCCCCCATACAATTCCATATGAATTTTAGGATAAGATTTTCCATTTCTGTAAAAATAGCCTTTGGGATTTTCACAGGGATTGCATTGGATCTGTAGATCTTTTTGAGTAATATTTCTGTCTTAACAATAGGAAATCTTCCAAAAATGTAGCATGTCTTTCTGCTTACTTAATTCTTCTTTTTATTTCAGCAATGTTTTGTAGTTTTCAATATATGTCTAGCACCTCCATGGTTAAGTAATTAAAACGTTTTATTTGATTTTTAATGCTAATGGCACTGCTTTCCTATGTTCCTTTCTAGATTGTTCGTTGCTATTATATAGATTTTTGTCTGTTGATTTTATATTCTGTAATTGTTGAGTTCATTTATTAAGTCTCATACTTTTTGTGTATTTTTTATGATTTTCTATGTAAAATGTCATGTCATCTCTAAAAAGACATAATTTTTCTTCTTCATTTCTTGTTTGGATGCCTTTTATTACCTAATTGCTCTGGCTAGAAATTCCAGTACTCTGTTGCATGGCAATGGCGAAAGAAGACGTCGTTGTTTTGTTCCTTATCTTAGAGAAAAATCTTCAGCTTTTTACCAATGATGCATGAGCATGATGTTGGTTGTGGAATTTTCATAAATGCCCGATATTCCTAGTTTGTTGAATATTTTTAATCATGAATGCTGTTAGATTTTGTCAAATTTTTTTTTTCCTGTATCATTTGAGATCATATATTTTTTCTTTTTATTAATGTGCTGTATTGCTTTGACTAATATCTGTATGTTAGACCATCTAGCATTCCTGGTGTAAATCCCACTGGGTAAGGATGTATAATCCTTTTAATATTGACTATCTTTGACTGTCCAGTAATTTGTTGAGGGTTTTGCACTTATATTCATAAAAGATATTAGTCTATGATTTTTTTTAACTCACTTTTTTCCTTCAGTAGAGTGCTGTGACATCACAGCTCACAGCAACCTCCAGCTCTTGGGCTTAGGCGATTCTCTTGCCTCAGCCTCTCGGGTAGCTGGGACCACAGGCACCTGCCACGACACCTGGCTATTTTTTGTTGCAGTTTGGCCAGGGCCAGGTTTGAACACACTACCCTCCGTATATGGGGCCAGGGCCCTACCCACTGAGCCACAGGCTCTGACCTAGTCTGTGATTTTCTCATAATGTCTTTATCTGGCTTTGGCATCATGGTAATGCTTGCTTCTTAGAATGAGTTAGGAAATGTTATCTTCTTTCCTGGAAGATAAATTCTCTAATGTCCAGTTTTTCTTTTAAATATTTAGTGTTTATCAGTGAAAGCATCTGGTTCTAGGTTTTTGTTAGTAGGATGTTTTTGATTAAGAGTTCAATCTCTTTACTTAGGTCTGTGCAGACTTTCTATTCCATCTGGAGTCGTTTTGGTTGTTTGCATGTTTCTTGGAATTTACCCATTTCATCTAGATTATGTAATTTGTTGACATATAATTGCTCATAGAATTCTTTTACATTTCTTTTTATTTCTGTGGATTCTTGAGTGATGCTCCTACTTTCATTTCTGATTTTACTCATTTGAATCTTCCCTCTTTTTTCTTAGTCCCTTTAGATAACTGTTAACTTTGTTGATATTTTCAAAGAGCCAACTGTAGATTTATTTCTCCCTAACGTTTTTCTATTTAGTATAATTTATACTATAATACTTATTATTCCTCCCTATGCTAGCTTTGAGTTTAGATGCCCTTCTTTTTCTAATTTCCTAAGAAATAAAAATTCATTGTTGACTTAAGCTTTCTTTTCTTTTTCAGTATAAGTATTTAAAAGAAACTAAAAGTTTCTCTTTGATCACTGTTTTTGCTGTGCCAAGAAAGTTTTGATAATTTATTTTCATTTTCTCTCAAAGTATTTTCTAATTTTAACTGCAAATTGGTTCTTTCTGTGTTATTTAATTTCTATATATTCGTTATTTTTTCCTTTTACTTCTGTTATCATTTTTCATGTCACTATAGTCAGAGACACTACTTTGTATAATTTCAGCTTTTAAAAAATGTATTGAGACTTGTGTCTTAATATATCTTCTACATTGAAAAATTTTTCATATGCACTAGATAAAAAAGTGTATTCTGTTGTTGCTGGATGGAGTATTAGGTATTCTACGTATGTCTGTTAGGTCTAGTTAGTTTTTTTTTTTTAATAGAATTAGGAAGTACATATTGAAATCTGGTACGTATATATATTGTATAATGGTCTGGGCTTGTGTACCCATCACCTAAATGGTATCCATTATATCCCATAATTAACCCCATTAATCTTTTCTTCTTTTGAGTCTCTAATGTCCATTATATCATTCTGGGTGTCCTTGCATAGCCACAGTTTAGCTCCCACTTATGAGATAGATCATGCAGAGTTTATTATTTTTTTTCTGTTCCTGAGTTACTTCACTTAGCATCATGGCCTCCAGTTCCATCCAAATTGCTGCAAAATACATTATTTCATTTTTTTCCTTATGGCTTAGTAGCAGTCAATGGTGTGTGTGTATGTGTGTGTATTATATTTTCTTTATCCAGTTATTGGTTGATGATCATGTAGGTTGATTCCATATCTTTGTGATTGTAAATTGTGCTTGATAAACATACTAGCACAAGTCATCTTTTAATGTAATGATTTCTTTTCCTTTGGTTAGATAAACAGTAGTGGGATTGTAGGATTGAATGGTGGATCCACTTTTAGTTTGAGAAATCTCCATCCTGATCTCCATAGAGGTTGTAATAATTTATAGTCCCACCAACACTATATAAGTGCTTCTTTTTCACTGCATCATCACTAATATCCATTATTGTTTTGTTTTTTAATAATGACCATTCTAATTGGAATAAGGAGGTAAAGCATTGTGGTTTTAATTTGCATTTCATTGATGATTAATAGTGTTGAATTTTTTTCATGTTTGTTGGCTATTTGTACATCTACTTTTGAAAAATACCTGCTCACTTCATTTGCCCACTTTTTGGTTGTAGCCATCCTCGTTGTTTGGCAGGCCCGGGCTGGATTCAAACCTGCCAGCTCAGGTGTATGTGGCTGGTGCCTCAGCTGCTTGAGCCATAGGCACCGGGCCTTGCCCACTTTTTAATGTTTTTTTTTTTTTTTTTCTGGCTGAGTTGTTTGAGTTTCTTATAGATTTTGGATATTAGTCCTTTGTCAGATTGTGAATATTTTTCCGGTTCTGTAGGATATTTATTTACTCTTTTGATATTTATTTTGCTGTGAATAAACTTTTTAGTTTAAGTCTAATTTATCTATTTTTGTTTTGTTGCATTAACTTTGTGGTCTTACTCATAAATTCTTTTCCTAGGTCTAGGACTTTATAGTACCATTCAAGTCTTTTACTTCATTATTGGTAGTCTTTCTAGTTGTTATGTTCACTATTGAAAGTAGGGTGATAACTCTTCAAATATTTCTATAGTACTGTTTATTTATCGCTTTAACTTTGTCAGTTTTTGCTGTACATATTTTGGGACTATATAATTATATGTGTGTATATTTAGAATTGTTATATTTTCCTAGTGGATCGGCCACTTTATCAATTTATAATATTCTTTTCTGTCTCTTGAAAATTTTTATCTTAAGGTTCTTTGTTTATTGTTGAGGATTATTGAAGGTACAAAGATCCAGGTTATAGTAATTGCATTTGTCAGGCAAAGTCCCTCTTATAAATGTGTTCCTTCCCCAGGAGGTGTGCCAAAGACTGAATCCCCCACCCCCCTCCTTCCCTCTCTCTGCTCCCCTATTCTCTCCACCATGTACTAGGTCATCAATTGTCCTCATATCAAAATTGAGTATATTAAAGTCTTGCTTCTCCATTCTTGTGATGCTTTACTAAGAAGAATGTGTTCCACCTCCATCTAAGTTAGTACAAAATATGTATAGTTTCCATCTTTTTTAGTGGATGAATAATATTCCATGGTATTCATATACCACAGCTTCTTATTCTATTCCTGGATTGCTGGTTGTTTCCACATTTTGTTGTTGCAGTTTTTGGCCAGGGCTAGGCTCGAACCTGCCACCCTTGGCATATGGGGCTGGTGCCCTAATCCTTGAGCCACAGGTGCCACTCAGTTTCCACATTTTAGTAATTGTAAATTGAGCTGCGATAAACATTCTAGTGTAAAAGTCCTTGTGATAAAAGGATGTTCTTTTTCAGGGTAGATGCCCAGTAATGGGATTGCAGGATCAAGTGGGAGGTCTGGTTTGAGTTCTTTGAGGATTCCCCATACTTCCTTCCAAAAAGGTTGTATTAGTTTGCAGTCCCACTAGCAATGTAAAAGTGTTCCTTTCTCTCCACATCCATGCCAGCATCTGCAGCTTTGAGACTTTGTAATGTGGGCTATTCTCACCGGGTTTAAGTGAGATCTCAGTGTGGTTTTGATTTGCATTTCTCTGATAATTAGGGATGATGAGCATTTTGTCATGTGTTTGTTAGCCATTCATCTATCTGTCTTCTTTAGAAAAGGTTCTATTCATCTCTTTTGCCCATTGACAAAAGGGACTGTTTGCTCTTTTTATATTGCTTAATTTAAGTTCTCTGTAGATCCTAGTTATTAAGCTTTTGTCTGATTCATAATATGTAAATATCCTTTCCCATTCTGATGACTGTCTATTTGCTTTGGTTGTTGTCTCCTTAGCTGTACAGAAGCTATTCGGTTTAATTAAGTCCTATTTGTTTATTTTTGCTACTGTTGCAATTGCCAATGAAGTCTTCTTCATAAATTAATTTCCCAGGCTGATATCTTCAAATGTTTCCTCCTCCTTTCCTCAAGGATTTTTATTGTTTCATGTCTTAGACTTAACATCTTTTACCCATTTTGAATGAATTTTAGTGAGTGGGGAAAGGTGTGGGTCCAGTTTCAGTCTTTTACAAGTGGTTATCCAGTTCTCCCAGCACTATTTAATGAATAGGGATTCTTTCCCCCAGTGTATGTTCTTGTTTGGTTTGTCAAAGATCACATGGCTGTAAGATGTTAGCTTCATCTGGTGGTTTTCTATTAGATTCCAGGTGTCTATGTTTCTGTTTTTGTGCCAATACCATGCTGTTTTGATCACTATGGCCTTGTAGTACAGCCTAAGGTCTGGTCGTCTGATGACCCCAGCTTTGTTTTTATTACTAAGAATTGCCTTAGCTCTATGGGGTTTCTTCTGGTACCACACAAAACAAAGAATTATTTTTTTTTCAAAGTCTTGAAAGTATGATGTTGGTATTTTAATGGGGATAGCATTGAATCTGTAAATTGCTTTGGGAAGTATACACATTTTAACAATGTTGATTCTTCCTAGCCATGAGCATGGTATGTTCTTCCATTTCTTAATATCTTCTGCTATTTATTTTCCTTAGGGTTTTGTAATTTTCTTTATAGAGGTCCTTCACCACTTTTATTAAGTATATTCCTAGGTATTTTATTGTTTTGGAAGCTACTGTGAAGGGAATTGTGTCCTTGATTAGCTTCTCATCTTGACTGTTATTGGCATATACAAAGGCTATTGTTTTGTGGATGTCGATTTTGTATCCTGAGACATTGCTGTATTTTTTGATCACTTCCAGGAATCTTGTCATTGATTCTGTGGGGTTCTTTAAATATTGTCATCATATTGTTGACAAAGAGTGAGAGTTTGACCTCCTCCACACCCATTTTGGATGCCTTTTATTTTCTTCTCTTGCCTGATTGTATTGGCTAGAACTTCCAGCACTAGGTTGAATAGTAGTGGCAACAGAAGACAACCTTGTTTAGTTCCAGTTCTAAGTGGAAAAGCTTTTAGTTTTACTCTGTTGAGTATAATATTAACTATGGGTTTGTCATAGATGGCTTCAATCAGTTTAATAAATGTGCCATCTGTACCTATATTCTTCAGTGTTCTAATTAGAAAAGAATTTTATTGAATGCTTTTTCTGCATCTATTGAGAGGATCATATACTCTTTGTTTTTGCTTCTGTTGATATGGTGAATTACATTCATGGACTTGCATATGTTAAACCAGCCTTGCATCCCTGGGATAAAACCTACTTGATCATGATGTATGACTTTTTTAATGAGACGCTGTAATCTATATGCTAGGATTTTATTGAGAACTTTTGCATCTATATTCATTAGTGACATTGGTCTGAAGTTCTCCTTTTTAATGGGGTATTTTCCTGGTTTTGGTATCAGGGTAATGTTTGCTTTGTAGAATGTGTTGGAGGAAGTTTCCTTTCTTCTCAATTTTTTTGGAATAGCTTCTACAGTATGGGTATAAGCTTTTCTTTGAAGGTTTGATAGAATTCTAGTGTGAAGCCATCTGGACTGGGGCATTTTTTTGTTGGGAGATTTTTTATAGTTTGTTTGATCTCAGTGCTTGAAATTGGTCTGTTCAGGAGCTCTATTTCTTCATGGTTAAGTCTAGGGAGAGGATGTGATTCTAAATATTGATCCATTTCCTCTATTGTCAAATTTCTGGACATAGAGTTTCTTATAGTATTCAGAGATGATCTCTTGTATCTCTGTGGCATCTGTTGTTATTTCCCCTTTATCATTTCTGATTGAGGTTACTAGAGATTTTACTTTCTTGTTTCTAGTTAGTCTGGCTAAAGGTTGATATATTTTGTTTATTTTTTCAAAAAACCAACTTCTTGTTTCATTAATTTTCTGAATGACTTTTTGTTTTCAATTTCATTAATCTCTGATTTAATTTTAGATATTCCTTTCCTTCTGCTGGGTCTAGGATTAAATTGTTCTTCTTTTTTGAATTCTATAAGTTATTTGTGAGATTGTTGATGTACTCTCTTTCAGCTTTTGAATGTAGGCATCTAATGCAATAAATTTTTCTCTCAGGAATGCTTGAGCTGTGTTGTCCTCATTTTGGAGGGGGGGTCCTGAAGTGTCCTGCTGCCTCCCTGTGCCCCTGAAGGGATGTTTCTGGGAAAACCCCACAAACCCAAGGTGCCTGGAGTCTTTTCTCCCCAATATCACTATGTATGACTATAAAGATGCTGTCTCTAGCCTGCTATCTTGCTCTGCCCCTAACATACGGAGTTATTCATTAACGGTGTTTTCCTTTCAGTGCTGTAAGTAAATACCTTATGCCACTGACTTTTTCCTTCAAGGTTTCTGAAGAGAGATAGGCTGTTAATTTTATTGAGGCTCTGTAGTACATACTGAGGCATTTGTCTTTTGCTGCTTTCAAGATTCTCTGTCTTTGTCTTTCAGCAATTTTACTGTAGTGAGTCTTCCTGTGAATTTCTTTGAGTTTATCTTACCTGCAGTTTATTGGACATTTTCTATGTGTAGATTTATGCTATTCATCAAATTTGGGAAATTTGAAGCCATACGTAATTTAAATATTCCTTTGGTTCTCTCTTCTATATTTTTGGGACTTCCATTATGCATACATTTATATGCTTGGTGTTATCCCAGGTTTTTTTTTTTTAGCCTCTGTTCACTTTCTTTATTCTCTCTCTCTGCCCCTTAAAACTAGATGATATTATTGACCTGTCTTTGAGTTTACTGATTCTGTCTTTTGTATATTCAAATCTGCTATTGAAACTCTAGTAAATCTTTCAACACAGTTATTCTACTTTTTCAACTTCAAAATTTTCACTTGGCTCCTTTTTATAACCTCTCTCAATAGTGATATTCTATCCTTGGTAAGAGGTTATTACCCTGGTTTATTTTAATTCTTTGTCCTTGATTACCATGAGCTTTTTGAACATACTTAAAACAGCTGACATAACATCATTATCTAGTATGTACAATGTTGATACTTCCTCAGGGATGGTTTCATTTAGCTTATTTTTTCTTTGAATGGGCCATATTTTCTTATTTCTTTTTATGCCTTGTAATTTTTTCTTAAAAACAGGAAATTTTGAATACCATAATTTGGAAACTCTGGAAATCATATTATTCCCTTCCCCAGGATTGCAGTTACTGCTTGCAATGGCTATTTGTTCGTTTAGCAACTCTTTTAAATTATTTTCATAAAGTCTGTATTCTTTGTTGTGTGTGACCATTGATATCTGTATTCCATTATTTTAGTTATCAGATGGTATTTGAGAGGGTTTCTTTAAAGTCCTGAAGCCATAAAAGAAAAAAAAAACAAAGAAAAAAAAGATTTTTTGGTAATAGAAGCTTGTCTTTGTGTTGTATGATTCTTTTAATGTTTAGCTAGGCTGTTAATATGTCTGCCTTAAACTTTACTTCCTGCTTGTGAGGAGCCTCAGGAATTAGGGTCACCCAGAGGTGAAAGCTTAGGGTCTTCTTAGGACTTTTCTGAGCATCGTATATACAGCAGTGAACATGTGTCTGACCTTCTTGATTCCTAGCTATACACAAGAGATTTAAAAGTCCTTATTTTTCTCTCCCCCCATCTCCTTTCCCAACATCCTCCTTCCTGTGATTTTTTACTATTACTTGTGCCTGTTTCTTGTTCTGGATTCCTTTAGCCAACCCTTTGTCTTTACATACTTTCTGAAAATACCACCTAGGAAGCCATTCCAGTCACGTGAATGCTGTAAATTATATGAAATGAAGACAAGCCCTTGCGTTAATCCTCCAGGTTATGGCCAGACTAGTTGAAACACAGTCACAGTTCTTGACAAGTAAAGTCCCCTATTGCTCCCTTTGGCACTAACAACCAGAATGTGGGTTGTCTTCTTCGTGATCACTGCTGATCTGAGAAGTAGAAGATGGTAGGTGGAAAATCTGGAAGGCCATAGAATTTTCTTACTAAATTGAAGTAGCTACTTTATTAAAATTTCTCTTGGTTATTGTAAGTTTGAACTTTCCAGAGTCCTGAAAAATTGGTTCTGACAGTTTTTGTCAGTTAATTTCTTGCTTTTGTGGAGGTAGAGGGCTGTAAGGTTCCTATTCTTGCCATTTTCTGTGACACTACTCTGTCTGTTAGTTTTTGATATATTTGTTAAGATTTCTGTATTCCTTTTTATTTTCTAGTGGCTGGTAATTTACAATTTCTATTTTTGTTCTACTTATGGTTACTTAAAATTTTTAGTTTTGTCAATTTTATAAAAAGCAAACACCTGTGTAGCCATGATTTAGCTCAAGAAACAGAACATTACCAGTACCTAAAGGCTCACTGTGTGTCCCTTGAAAATCACTGCACTCTAATTCTTTTATAAAGTTATATTCTGAGTTTTTTGATTAGAGTGACTTTGTTTTATTATAGTTTTGTCACCCATATGTGCATTACTACACAATATTGTGTAGTTTTCCACATTTTAAAGTATCATATAAGTGTATACATCTGCTGTATATGTTTTATCTCTTTAATTTTTATTGGGCTTTTCTTATTTCACTCAATATGATATTTGTGAGAATCATTCAGGTTTGGTAAAGTGACAGAGCAAATATTTTGCCCATTAAAAAGTCAAACTGTTTGCCTTTTAATTATTGAGATGTGCTTGATATAGTTTCTATACAAGTCTTTTGTCAGATGCATGTTTTGTAAATATTTTCTCTCAGTCTGTAGCTTACCCTATTCATTTTCTTAACAATTACCTTTGTAAGATCAAAGCTTCTAATTATAATGAAGTTGAATTTATCACCTTTTCTTTTGTATGTTATGTTTATTGTGTCCTATTTTAAAATATTTTCCTATTCTAAAGTCACTCAAATTTTCTCTTAAGTTTTCTTCTAGAACATTTATAATTTTAGCTCTTACACTTAGTAGACCTAAGTGATCAATTTCATGTTAATATTTTTTATAGTGAGAGAGTTAGTGGCCAAGGTTGTTTTTTCTTTTCTTTCCTTTTTGATTTTTGCAAATGGATATCATATTGTTTAAGATCCCTTTTTTTGAAATAATCATCTTTTCCCTACTCAATTGACTTTTCAACAACTAGCCATATTTGTCTGGGCCTATTTCTACACTCTGTTTCATTGACCTATATATCTGTGTAGGTCAATAATACTCTAGTGATACTATACTGTATACTGTACTTTTACATTGACTTTAATTTGGGCAGTGTAAGTCCTACAACTATTATTTTATTTTTCAAAATCTTTTTGGCTATTTTATATTCCTTGCATTTCCATATGAATTTTAAAATCAGCTTTTCAATGTTTACAAAATAGTCTGCCAGAGTTTTCATTGGCACTACATTGAATCTTGATCTGTAGAGATCAATATTAACAATAATAAAACTTCTGATCTGTGAATATGGTATATCTCTCCCTTTATTTAGGTCTTCTTTGATTTCTCCAACAGTGTTTTGTAAATTCTGTTTTTCATAGCTTCCAAATCTATTGTCAATTCATTTCTTAAAATTCAATGTTTTATTTGAATATATATATATGTGTATATATATATATATATATATATATATATATATATATATTTTTTTTTTTTTTGGCAGTTTTTGGCCAGGGCTGGGTTTGAGTCCACCACCTCTTGCACATGGGGCTGGCACCCAACTCCTTTGAGCCACAGGCGCCACCCCATTTGAATATTTTTTGAATGTTATTTGAAAACACTTCACTTTTTGCATGCTATCATATATATAGTAACTTTTAAAAATTTCACTTTAATTTCTGAGTGTGTATAGCTAGTATACAGATATGCAATTAATTTTGTGTATTAACTTTTATACTGTCTAATTTTTTCAAAATGAACATATTAGTTCTAGTAGCTTGTGGATTCTCTAAGATTTTCTACAAAAACTATCAGGTCTTCTGCTAATTCAGATAGTTTTATCCCTTCCTTCCAAAATCTCTGCTTGTTTTGTCTGTATCTTTTCTTATTCTGCTGGTTACAGGTAAAACAAGCATAGATCTTAGAAAGGAAAGGATAAAACTGTATCTTTCACTTGTATCTTTATCTTATTCTATTATAATGTTGAGTATAATCTAACTTCATATAATATTATAGTACTTAATATAATATAAGAACCATATAATGGCATACAGTACTTCTGTCTGCTTAAGCCTTTGTAATATATTTTCTGTCCATTTTACTCCTACATATATTTTAAGGCTTATACTATGCTATTATTATTTTTGATTTATACAGTTACCTTTCCCCCTTCTTTTACTTGTAATTTTATTTGTCAAAGCAGCACTGCATAAGCTGTTTAGAAACTAGGACACAGCTTACACAGCATCTTAAATTCATATATATTATCAGCTGCAAATTCAACATGAAAAAAATTGCACTGAGTTACGCATCTCCTCTTTTTTTTAAAAAGAAATGAAAAATTATGTTAGTTTGGTCTAATCTGAGACCTGAGTGTTTTAAGGCATATTGCTCACCCTATTATTAAGTTTTAATATTTACAAGTGCCTACTTTATTTATTTATTTATTTTGTAGTTTTTGGCCAGGGCTGGATTTGAACCCACCACCTCTGGTATATGGGGCCAGAACCCTACTCCTTTGAGCCACAGGCACTGCCCACAAGTGCCTACTTTAAAAAGTAATAAAGTGGCTGGTTCTGTCTACAACCTTCTATTCTGTGATGACACTACATAAAAAAACTTTCAGAAAAGAAGCCAATCTTCATTTTTTAGTAGCATCTAACAGACATCAAAGTACCAAGAATCTTATAAATGTCATATGATGTTTACTGATACCTAAATTATTGTCAGAATAGAATTAGCTGTCAAAGAAAAGAAAAATCACTTGCCAAATCAGAATTTACAAACTAACCTTTCTATTTTGCAGAACTCCTTCTTTTAATATTTTAAGGAAAAAATGTAGATATAGTAAATAATAATACACAAATTTATGCTTTGCATTCTTCCTCTACCAATTTATGCCTGCTTGAAAAATTAGAAATCCTATGAAAACTAAAATTTCATGATGAAAATTATATCATAATAAAGTCCAAAACAAGTTATGATGCTGTTGGTTTTCAAAAATCTTCAAGGCCTGAGATGAATGATCCATTGTAACATTATAAATTGATCAAGCTGATACTGTGTTTATAGTTCATCCCTGCCAGCTGATTTCATAAGACAGCTTTATCAACTCTATATGAAGCCAATTATCATTTTAAGAGCTCAAGAGATTTAATCAGGTCCCAATAGTGTATTTTTGATGATGCTTCAATTGCCCGTGGGGTCCGTCTCAGAAAAAATTCACCCAGGCCATACTTAATTCAAATTGTCTTTCGTTTACATATCTTCTTTTGTGTTCCAGAATCTCATCAAGGATATCACATTACTCATCATGTCTTCTTAGGTTTCTCTCTTTGCTATGACAGTTTTGATGACTTTAATGGTTTTAAAGAGTACTGGTGAAGTGTTTTGTAAAAAGTCACTCAATTGAGATTTTACTAATGTTTATCTCATGATTAGACTATGGTTAGTGCTCTCTGGCAGGAAATCTATTGAGGTAAAATGTCATTCTCATCATTTTGAAAATGTAGGAATCCATCCAAAGAAGCTACACATACAGATCTTTACACATGCAGTTTCCTTTCCTTCACTTTCCTGGGTACCCTAAAAGACTCCTACTCATCCTCAAACCCACCCAGAAAGGCCCTTCTGTTAGTCTTCCTGCCCAACCTCCACACACAGCTGATTCCACCTTTGGGCAATCCCATCTCCCCGTGCAGTTCTGCTGTTGTCCCCTCTACTCTCTGTCAGTAGTGGGGGGTCTCTACACCTGTGTTCCTATCACAGGGTGAGCTTCTCCAGGGCGCAGTCTGATATTGTTCACAGCTGTGTGTCCAGCCTCTAGCAGAGTGCTTCACGCACATGGGGCATCCAGAGAGGCTGGTTGGGTTCAGCTGGGTGAGACTGCTGGGCCCCTGTGCATCTTTTCCTCTGACACTGTGGTGACCATGTCATCTGCCTGGATTGTTAATACAGTAGGAGGGCTTGTCTGTGCCTCTCCCATTGTCTATGCACATTTATCTGTGCTCTGACAATGACTCATTCCTTGGACAAACTTTAGACAGACTCTTCTCTCACCCATGTGTTGTCCTTGAACTGCTGTTTTTCACCTACCTTCCTTGGTCTGTCAAGAAATTTTTTTTTTTTTTTTTTGCAGTTTTTGGCCGGGGCTGGGTTTGAACCCACCTCCTCTGGCATATGGGGCCGGTGCCCTATTCCTTTGAGCCATAGGCACCGCCTAACTGGTCAAGAACTTTTCAAGAAAAATCTTTCACTCTTGATATGTGCCTGAGTGTTTCTCAGTAAGTTTCCATCCACTGACTATCACCCTGCCTGTTGGCTATCAATCTCTTTTACCCCTGTTGAGTTCTGAGTGAAATTGAGTCTCTCATTCTTATTCCAGTGGTCTCAGACAAAGTCTGTGTGCCTGTTTAATCCACCTGGTGCAGTCTTTGACAGGACACACATCCAAGTACAGACAAGCACACACACCCTACCAACACCAACCTCCTCCCTTCCCCAGAAAATCTAGTGGACAGTCATGCCCCAGGACAAGCTTCAGAGCTCCCTGCTGCAGCCAGCCAAGGTGATTTCTCAGGTCCTCTATCTCTGTTTTAGTTACCTGTTGTTCTGTCCTAAATTATTCTAAAAGTTTCTTTGTCCCTCATGACTTGGACTATTTTGAAGATTACAGTCCGGTATCAGGATGGGATAGAATGTCCAGTAATCTGGGTTTGTCTAAGTTTTTCTCATGGTTTCCTCCTCCTTGGCAGGAATAATGCTGAGAAGTCACTATGTTCTTCTCCCTGCATCCTACCAGGTGTCCCACCATCATTTTATCCCATTCCTGATGATGTACAGGTTAGGCACTTGATTATGGGGTGTCTGCCAGCTTTCCCCACTGTGAGGTTTCTCTCTCTCCTAGGTGGTATTTTGGCAGCAATACTTTGAAACTATGGAAATATCTTCATCAAAGTACAAACAAGCACACATACCCTACCAATACCAACCTCCTCCCTTCCTCAGAAAATCCAGTGGACAGTCATACTCCAGGACAAGCTTCAGAGCTCCCTGCATTCATTTCTAATTGATTAATTTTATTTAATATACCTGCATATACACGTTTTTCTTTTTTTTTTCTTTTTTGAGACAGAGCCTCAAGCTATCCCCTGGGTAGAGTACCGTGGCATCACAGCTCACAGCAACCTCCAACTCCTGGTCTCAAGCGAGTCTCTTGCCTCAGCCTCCCAAGTAGCTGGGATCACAGGCGCCCACCACAATGCCTGGCTATTTTTTGGTTGCAGCTGTCGTTGTTGTTTGGTGGGCCCAGGCTGGATTCGAACCCACCACCTTAGGTGTATGTGGCTGGTGCCTTAGCCACTTGAGCCATAGGTGCCGAGCCATGTTTTTCTATTTATTTAGTATGTTATGTCTTAATATCTTTGTTTGGATGACTGAATTGTCCCTCAGGCTGTCTGCTGAATCTTTTTAATCATGTCTCCATTGTTTTCTTGCCTTTTCTTGCTTCCTAGGAGAACAAGGTGTTCCAATTTCCTGTTGTACTTTCTTATTTCTGTCCCTAGGATTAGCCATTTGTTTAAGGATCCCTGGTTCCTTTCAGTGGAAAATGGTATTCATAAGCCACTATCTGGGCGCTAAGTGTGCCCATTGTTTTAAAAATGCCATTGTCTAGCACTATCAGTGGTGAAGAGGGAGCATATGATTTTACACTCATGCCCACACATACACACACAATCATACACCTTTACATCTAACTTTCTATCATTTAGCTCCTCTTTAGTTACCTTCTACTTACTCACTTAGAGAAGTAAGAATTGATACAGATACATACCATTGAAATGTTACTGAACTGGATTCATTCTAGTTTTCTCTCTTTCTGAATGAATGACTGTCTTTCCAACATTGAGAAGCCTGGGTTCCATCGTTTTTAATATATTTACATATTTGGTTCACCTTACGTAGCCAACCCCCACTCATCCTGTCACATTCAGAGATGTCCTCCTCTTCTCACTTGGGCTTTGTAAATCATATAGGATTTTCTTATTTCTGTAAGCTTCCCTCTGCATGAACCCCTTCTCCCCTTCTTGGAGCTTCTGAAGCCAGGCCACTGGGACCTACCATCTACCTTAACCTGTGGCCATCACCTTGCTGCCACTCACCTAATGGCTTTTGGTAATGAATCCTTCAGAAAATCAAGGGAAGTGAAGGAACAAAAATGAACAGTAAGAACACTGTGCAGTGTGTGATAGCAGGTAAACTGGTGAGCGCTTTTAGCCTAACTGCTCAACCAATCACTCTTTTTCAGTGTTAATTAGGTTTAGATATTTTGGAAATATCTAAAGATGGAATACAAGCAAACCTGGTTTTCTTGCCCTCTAGAAGCATCAGGGCAGATAGGATCAAGACATTATGTCAAAAGTACTAATATAATAATAAGTTCCTCCTGTGAGTATTAAAAAATATGTATCTCAGAAAAGGCAGAAATAAACTATGAATATATTTTATAAGCAATGGGCAACATCATAATGGATTAACTTTCACTTTTGTTAATAATCAAATTTGGATTTGAAAAAGACCCTACACAGCCAGTGATCATGATGATGAAAATTACTTAGCTGCTAGTTCTCAGTCATTCAGTTCTATAGAGTCTTCTTTATTATAGCCACATAATTCACCTTCCTCAGACTACACAATAGGCAACCCTTTACACAGATATACAGAGAACATAAGCAATGTACAAAATCCCCAGTCATTCATCAAGTTCCCTAGGTTAAGCCCCTCTCCATTTTTGAGTTTTATTTCCACAGTAAATGAAATCTCTAGTTTTGTGGATGCATCTCTAAGGAAGAACAAAACAGAAGTAGCTGGGAAATTCAGGTTTCATTTATTGCCCCATCTCTTGACTCAACCCTTATTATTTATTTATTTATTTTGAGACAGAGTCTTACTATGTCACCCTCAGTAGAGTGCTGTGGCATCACGGCTCACAGTAACCTCAAACTCTTGGGTTTAAGCAAGTCACTTGCTTCAGCCTCCCACATAGCTGGGACTACAGGTGCCTGCCACAATGCCTGCCTATTTTTTGGTTGTAGTTGGCCTGGGCTGGATTCAAACTTGCCAGCTCCGATGTATGTGGCTGACACACCAGCCACTTAGCTACAGGCGCCGAGCCTTGACTCAACCTTTAGAATAACAGGTTTTTCTGGTTGAAGAGATACTTTTTTCCTGAATTTTAATGGAACCTGCAATAGTTAAACAAGCATAATGAGTAACAATAAATCAAGGAAATGAAAAGATAGAAGCAAAGTAGAACAGATACATTAAGAACAAAAATGGCTTATGAACTTGTCAAAACTGCTTTGAGCATTGTATGTCTTGCATAGTTTATACTTTTCTATAAACTGTGTGAGGACTGAATAGTGAAAACATTCATTCATCCACCACTTAATACAATAATTTCTGAGCTCCTATTCTGTTCCAGGTCTGAGACACATTTTGTATTTTTTGAAACTTGCAAGGGAATCCTGAGTGCTATTATCCACTTTAATGATTTGGGAGTCTTTGAATTCTATATAGTCCAGTTACCCCTGTCAATTGAAAATATGCAATATACTGATGGGAGGAGGCTTTTGGGAATCATTGTGCTTTTGTTTTTTAATCTGTCCTCTTGCTTTCTTAAATGTAATGCAAATGGCAGCTTTTCACCTTCTACTGTGCTTTCACTAATACCTTGGGCACAAGTCTCACAGAGTCACTCCTCCTGGGGTAGCCACCAACTGAGTCACCTTCTTACCCTAGTTGAGTGGAGAGGAATCACATTGTGAAGGAGATTGAGAAGTGCCAGCCTGTAGATGCCTGGGCTCATGCCAGGGAGTATCTTCCCCATCTCATGTATGCCAGGGACCTACTGTCTCTCAGGGTGGAGTCCATTGACTGTACACACTGACTAGATAGGTATCATTCCCTCTCCCATGCTTTTTTTTCCCATTAAGTCATAAACACATAGATCATATATACATTAATGCATTTATGAGGTAAAATGTGCTGATTTTATATACAATTTGGAATGATACATTGAAGCATATATAGTTAATATATCCTTTACCTCATTTACTTAATTATTGTGTTAAGACATTTACACTCTATACTTAATAGATTATACATGTGCCCTTGCAACATGCACCATAGGTGTAGTCCTGCCATTTACCCTCCCTCCATCAAACCTCCCTCTACCTCTCCTATGCCCCTCCTATTCCCTCCTTCATCCTGGGCTATAGTTGTGATTTATCTTTCATATGAAAGTGTGAGTAATTGTAAATTGGTTTCATAATAGTACTGAGTACATTGGATACTTTTTCTTCCATTCTTGAGATACTTTACTAAGGAGAATATGTTCCAGCTACATCCATGTATACATAAAAGAGGCAAAGTCTCCATGTTTTTTAAGGCTGCATAATATTCCATGGTATATATATATATATA